>QZGG01003368.1:0-24481 GCA_006409495.1 Sedum album | reverse complement strand
AACTATTACATGACCTTTAATCGAAACTATACATGAAAAAAACTCGACATGGAGAATAAGAAAAGGAAATAGGAAAGACCTCCTTCAAGATAAGAAATATTATGAGACCATGAAATGTTGAAGACATCCTTACCAGTTGGAAACCACCCACTTAGAAATGTGGAATTAAAGGTGAATTTCAAATGGTGGATAAAACATGAATCCAATTTACTGTCACTCATTCATATCCTTACAATTTCCATATGCTCCACTGGAAATTTAAAGGTTGTCTGCTAACTTGTTTACCACATGTTAGTGGTCCATAGGCTCCATGATAGCTCCAACTCACCTCTTAATAATACTCAATTTTTTACATCATCTCAAAAACAAAACTTCTAATTCTCTCATCAAAAAATAGTGTTAGCAACAACGTGATAAATTGTCAATTCTTAATTAGATTCAAAAATATGCTTACAGATCATGAATAAATATTCAATATATACTTAGGTTCAAAATCAAGTGAGGCATTCATATAAATGTGAGATATTAGGACATAATCTCATCCGTTCATTTTTATCAATCTAATGGGTAAGATTTAAAGATAATATTCTCAACCGCCACGTGTTTTGCGCACACTTGTCCCTTTTTTGATTACAAAATAAATTAATTTCAACCGTTAAATCTCACAAAATCTTAACCCTACTTAGCAATTATCAGTTTATCAAAAAAACTTTTTATTATTCAACTCGGCATATACAAATTCAGTGCAGAAAAATAACATATTAACAACAAACAAGAACTGTATAGCATTTAAAGAAAACTCATGCGAAGAAAAACTACATATAAGAGGTAGCAAACTGAACACAAGTGCGTTATAATCTAATTATCTTCAACTCCTAGCGGACGAGTGCTCGAATGGTACTTGTTCAAGGTTGATCTTTGAGTCATTATCTTGTCAGACTTGTGCAAGGATTGAGTAGCTGTTACTGAAGGTTTACTAACCATTGTTAAAGCTTGTTTGAGCTTTATTTGATCAGGTTCTGTTTTTATTTGTAGTGGAACAGACACTGCAGCTGGTGGCTCGACTACTGTGTCTGTCGGATTATTTGTCGGTGGACGTGGGTATAAGTAATCAGTCGGAAAAAAGTAGTACGAAAGACCAGCCATGTTCAACTAGGAAGGGTGTTTGAAATTTGAAGCAGCCGGAAGACAATATTAGGTTAAATATTCTATGAAGTTTGTTGAATGAATGATCTCATATAAATACGAAATATTAAGAAATCTGGCTAAAACAGAATTAGAAAATCTAGGAAAAGTTCTAGAAGGTTCTAATTAACAAAACATTATAGGAAATCTAGTTGGAAAATTTAAAATCTAGCACATACTGAATCAATGACAAATCTGAATCAAAACACAGCCCATTCCTATTAACAGGTCTATGTGGTACAATTAATCAACTGACATTTTTTATTATTTGAATAAAACAGGTTTGAAGGCACATAGCAATATAGTTTTGTCATGTATGGTTATTAATGCACTAAGTGATCAAAGTGAGTACCTTGGGACATTGTATCACTGGAATATAAGTGCTGGGAATGAGCAGCAGATGGCCAACTTTACTTCAGTTTCGTCCCGGAGCTCGGCATTGGAAGAACTGCCTCAACAGTTTCAAAAGCTTCAACAAGTAATTCAACTCTTCTTTTTCGAGCTGGAGTTAATCTTGCTACAACTTGCTGAATGGCATTATCAAGCTTCCACTGTTCCGCGCTAAACCTCTCATATATAGTTTGACGTTTAAGGCTAATATTTTCTTGTTCTTGAGCAGGTTCAAAGGGTATAAAGTTAGACTCCGTAGGACTGGACTTCTTCTGTTTTTCTAAAGCTCTGATGAACCGTTTGAGTAAAATGAATCTCTTTAGACTAGTCCAGCCATTACACTTGGGATTGATTTTTCCGCATTCCCTCTTATCAGCCAGGTTATTTTCTTGTGCATAAGTTGCAACATTTTCGTTCCCACCGACTTCGTCAGAGATTTCAACTATCATTTGATTGACATCGTTAAAATAAAAGCTAACTGAATCCTTAAAATTTGAGGTTTCAGAGTCGTTGCTTTCGCTATCCACACTTTCTAACTGATCTTGCTCACTGGTGATTGAATGATCATCTGATGACAGGTCTGAATATTCTGGAAGAAGCATTTCATCTATGGCATTTTCCACTAGCTTGACTGCGTCTTCTTTTGAGTCCATTGCTTCTCTACTTTCCGTCGAATCAGTTATATGAAGCTCTTTACCAATTTTAGCTGCATTACCAGATACTACATGTTTATATATCATTCCCCACATCTTGAAGTACTTCTGTTTATCCAAATCTATACCCTTTGCAGAATCGCTCCTTAACGGATCCTCATTTTCGGTTTCATGGTTTAATGCAGAAGCAGGTGATGACTGGTTATGGCCGTGTGGAGTTCCATTACTTGATAAAGGAGTCACTGCCTCAAAGGCTTCTATTAAGAGTTCCACTTTCTTTCTTCGCGCAGGACCTAACTTTTCCACAACCTGCCTAAGTGCATAATCCATCATCCACTCACCCGCAGGTCTCTTTTCATCTGTCGTCAGATGCCTCAATCTGATCTTCTCCATTTCAGGATCACCCTCCGCATTCAGGAAACTAGGCTCTTTGAATTTGAGGCCACTTATTTTCTCTAATGCCTTCACAAATCTCTCCTTGACACTATCTGTTGCGTGATGGTCGATTATATCATTCAGTTTGCACTCATTAACATCTCTTTCTGAATCCCCACTTGGTATCTCCTCTTCGGCTTCAGGAAGAAATATTTCATCAATCACATCTTCCACAAGCCTAACGGCATTTATCTGAGAACTCTCCAATGCAGGCTCGAGTGTGAGTGTTTCCACAATTTTAACTTCCAAGCTGTTTTCTTGAGCAGGTGCATGTATACAATCTGTACTAATTTGATCAGAATATAACTCAGATCGATACTTTGCTGCTAACATACTGTGATATACCATACGCCAGACCCTCGAGCTTTTCCCATTCTCCTCGTTCAGCTTTTCATCTTTAATAACATCTAATGCCTCTGGAATGTTTAAATGTGTGTCCTGAGGTGACTTGTTTACATCGACTGTGGAGTTGCCGTAGGCCTTGGCGTGTCGCCTTTTTACAGACCCACTGCGCTTGAGCTGCGGACGAGCTGCTCCGTGAAGGGAACAATATGTATAACGACATTCCTTGTTTGATGATGCAACATTTGAGTGATGATCATTAGACAATGTGGTTCTAATTTGTGAAGAACATTTTGGTTTACTGAAACAAATAGTGTCATTATTCTCATGTACCTGATTTGATGACCATTTTGTAAACCCAAATCTATTCTTGGTAAAACTAGGTGACTTGAAGAGGACCTTCTTCTTACCAGCCCTAGCAATTTTGGTGGATGAGGATGAGTTGGTGGGTTCTTTGCTATGCCTTTTTCTGGGTTTAGTAGCAGCAATGTTAGAACATGTAGTGGAGGAATGTTGAAAAAGGACATGCCTGATTTTGGTTTGGGTGACTGTTTGGGACATGGATGACACTGTCGGAGGATCTGAGAAAAGGATCGTCAGCAAAAGTAAAGATTAATTCATAGGTAAATAAATGGTAGCTGGAAATTAATGGTTCTGACTTTTTAATTTAATTTAATTATCACTAATTCCGATTAAGTATCAATATTACAAAAATATGGAAAACAGAGTAAAAATAATATATTTTAAAATAAATGTGGAAAGACCGTTTTTACATTTTAAAGAAATGGATACTGCTTTTGGGCCGTGTCTTCGTCCATAGCCTATAAAATAAAGCCCATATCCAACATGGCTTGAGCAGCCCACTATTACTATTTTTAGAAATTATGAAATGTTTTTTTTGATAGCGGTTATATTGGGTACAATTCATAGAGATCGTATACATGATATCTATTCTAATCATTTGAAGCTCTGGTCACAACAACGGACATCCAACCCATAATCGACAAGCATCAAGCACGCATGTCTCTTCCGCATAGATGAAGAACGACGCGAAACTCCACGTCCAAGGGCAACGATAAAGAAGACAAGCCTCCAAGAGAACAACAGGAATACGGGCGAAGAGCCTCCACGCACGTTTGGGTGGAGGGGGCGAAGAGCCTCCATGCACAGGGCAGGAGGTAGGCAACAACCTCCCACAAGGGAGGAGCACTTCTCACAAAATGTGAGAAATGATGCGTCCAGGGCGACTCGAACTCGAGCGCTCTTGGTTGGTGGACCAAGACCATGAAATGTATTATTAAAATGATTTCGTATGATCATGCCGAAAACTGCATTGTGTTCATCGCCTCCTTGTGACATGCTACGCGACAAAATAAGAAATAAATAAAAAACGCAAATTCCAAACATTAGAAATGCAGATGAAACAAGATTTTATGTATTAGGTCATGAAACCAGGCGCAAACTGACAAGGATGTTTGTTTACTTGTGTTACTTACTTTAAACAGATATATTTCACTACTACTTGATCCAATAAAATCGAATATATGCCTTTTGCTTGAAACAACGTTTTACAATTTACTTTATAGTAAATAAGTGTTTAATTATTGTAAAATTGATGATTTAGGATCTTTTAAGCTGCAAGAAAATATTCCACATCAAAAACCTCATTAAGAAAATAAGAATTAATCAGTATTAAATTTCCAACTAAATAGATTAATATTCTCCACCTAACATTGATTGATATTTAAAAGTCAATAATAATCAATTCAGTATGGAGTAGAATATATACGCAATTTATTTGAAGATTTTGTTTAATGATTTCTAGAAAATTTCGTATCAATCTTGTTGGAAATTAAAACCAAACACGCAATTAACTATTGAATCTAACTCCCATGTTAATAAAAATAATATTCAGCCGCAGAGAAATAATAAAAAAGAATATTAATAATAGTGGGTGGGAAGTGGGAACAAGAAATAGTTAATAAGAATAATAAATAAATCAAATAATAAAAAAGAATTTAAAGTAGAATAATAATAAAAGTCACTGCTGAAAAAGCCCTAGGAAATTTCCAGGAAGCTGCATGAGTGGATGCAACAATTGCACCATTTAATCCCTCCATGCTTCCTCCCACTTTCCCAATTCCAACCCAACCTCTTCATCCTCTACTTCTTATTCCTGTTTTTGTTCTTTGCAACTTTTTGTATAACCAATCTGCTCCTCAGTTTGTGTGTTGTTTCTAGTAGTTACTAGAAGAGTCACAAAAATGAAAACAATCAAATACGAGACAGTACTCAGCAACATCAACCCGAAGAGGCTTTTTTCCAGATCTAAAAAAGGCCCAAAAATCTCCAAATCTGACCCTTCGTATTCCTCGTCATCATCCGACACGTCATCATCACCACACAAACAAGGTACAGCCACTCCGACAACCGTCCTCCCTGACTCCGACTACTCATCAACTCAACTCCTCCACGCATTCAACCTCATAGATCTAAACAAAGACGGTAAGATCTCCGTAGCTGAGCTCGAACTCATCCTCACCCGCGTCGCCGGTGCTAGTCCACCTCCGACGAAGGAGGAAGTAGCCGCCATGTTAGCTGAGCTAGACGTCGACGGAGATGGGTGTGTAAGCCTAGAAGAATTCGGAGCAATTGGATCAGAGCCTGCGAGAGTTTCGGAGCTGAAGGATGCTTTTGCTTACTTCGATGTGAACGGAGATGGGAGGATCACGGCGGAGGAGTTGTTGGAGGGGTTGAGTAAGGTTTGGGAAACTGAGTGTAGTTTGAGTGAGTGTAGAAGGATGATTGCGGAGGTTGATGTGAACAAAGATGGGTTTGTTTGCTTTGAGGATTTCAGCCGAATGATGAAGATGAATAAATGATTTGAATCTGAACGAGCGAGTTTTAGTACTAAATACTCGGTAGAACATGTCTGTTCTGTTTTGCTCTGTTTTCTTCCCACACTGGATTTTGTGTGTGTTTTCAGTCAATGCACGTTACCAAACTTTGTTCTGTTTTAAAGCAATACTACCACTTTTATGAGTTAGTGGATGCTTGTCAATTTTCGAAAATATTATTTAAAAATTGTATATAAATATAAAATCAGGAATTTTAATTAATATATTTTAATTTAAAATAACGAAGTTGAACAGATTTAAAAATCGGAGCCCACACTGCGAGAGCCCAACCATTCTATTTTGACGGAAGGCCCATTTCAATTTGGCCCACATACTTGAGCAGTTGTGTGTAACACATTCATTTACTATCGACAGAGTGAACTGAAATGGAAGAGCACTTCCTATCATGATTTTTTATCATGAGAATTTAATTTTTTAATTCTCTATCGTATTTGTTAAGCGATGAATTTGAGGAAAAAATTATGATTTTTTCTTGCGAATCATGACGGGATGTGCATAATCTTTTTTATGACGAATTATAATTTGATGAGAGATAAAATTAAAGAGAGAAATATGAATAATAATTTTTTTAACATGGGGAAGGACGATGCTCTAGAGGCAAGGAAATTACGACACTAGTAGTTCAAATTGCAAATTTGGCTACTGAGAATTAGGGAAGCAAAAGGAATGAAAAGGAGATATTTGAATATGTGTTTTGTTTTTATTCTTCTCTAATTAAATATATTTACTATCAGCGTTTAGGACGTGAAGTTTGAATAGATGGACAAGGAAAAGCATGCTGGTGCTACTGCTACCTTCCTTAGTGTTGATGATGCGTGTCAGCTAACAGCGCCTTAGTACGTACGTGGGAATCAGAGCTTAGCCCTAGCTCCAGGCTGTTGCCTGTGGCTGTATTCATTCGTTAACACTTACTCGACAATTAGCTAGCTATAGGTGGCTAGTACGTATACCGGTAACCGGTTAGAAGTGAAATCACAACCACATGCAGAGGTAGTTGGTGCAAGTTATTCAAAGCTTCGAACAGACCATGCAGCAATTAATCACGTAAACTCGATGCATCTAAGGATGCAAGAAACATGTGGACTGCGTATTAACACTATAACTAACAGCTGGTCTCCCTTCGGACATGAATAGCAACATTAGCTGCCACGGTTCGAGATTTTGCATGTCAAATGAAACACAATTTAGTACTTACACAACGGTTAGACTAAATGCGCGGAGTGCAAATGGGGAGAGAAGAAGGTCGACATTAATTAACTAGTTGATGATGATCATGGCAATATGATCTGCAAAGCAAAAGCATGAAAGATGGGGCCATGCAGCTAGCAAGCTGAGAGTGGTAGCAGAAGAGGAACGTACCAGAGCCACACGAATGAGTGGTCAACTCAAATGTCCACATCACTTAATCTTTCTTCAGTTACAAGTTATAACCCATCTCAAATCTACAGAAACATTGTCTAGTCACTTCCAAATTTTCTCTACCTCAGGCCACCTTGTCTAGAGTTGCATTTATCAAATTTATTCATTCCACTTCTAATAAATGATGTTGACCACATATATAATTATCAATATATTAAGTGGACCCTAAGGTGTGTTTTATTTGGTATGATAACACAATGGTGCCGACAGAAGTCGACAAACGTAAGACACTATGTTTATTTGTGAATAAGACGACAGAAATGCATCCACTATAATTGGTTTAGGTATATGAGGTGGCCGGAGTCAAAGCTCAATAATTATGGTGAAGACTGGTCTGAGTTCATTCGCTATGATGCAAGTAGTTGCGGTTGCTTTGGCCTCTTTATACATTATACGACACCGTAACGAGCTATAATTACAGTGTTTTTTTTGCATTTAGTGGACTATGTACTGTTGTGCAATTATCACAGTATTGCTAAAAAGGCTAACTACGCGTATGGACTTCACTCACTTTGGTTTTGACTGGCATACACAATTATTTTTGCAAGGTAAGTGTAGTGTAGCAGTCTGATTTTGTACTGACGGAGGCTGGAGTAACTAAATAAAGAATGGAAATATTGTTAGAGACTTAGAAAGAGAAAGGATGAAATGACAAGTCAAATGTCTACTCTCGGGGGTCTTTTGATTTCATAAGATAGTGAATGGATGTGTTGTCAATCATTCCTGATTTTCTGTTTCCTTTTTTCAGTAACCTGAAGTCCTGAACCCATGCACTGATGCACTGACGATATGTATCCAATGTCACAACTCTCTTCTCTTTTGTAGGAGTGTTTATTATTCCAAACAATATTCATACTGTAAATTTGAACAAAGTCTACTTTGTTCGGCTAAATGTAAATAAAATGTTTTCAGGTAGGCCAATTGTCAAAATCATTTGTTCTTTCTCCGGATTTTTTTAAAAATCTCCATTATTTAATTACATATTTTTCATACTTTTTATTCTCCACACCCATTTACACAAATGTATTACACGCGTGAGATCAGAAACTAGAAAGTAGGAAGTAATTCTTCAGAAATAATTATTCATATTGATTGACTGTGGAAATGCTAAACAGGCCAAATTGATATACTAGGTGTCTTAGAGTGACATATGGGTTGGGGAATATATTGACACATGATAGATGGTTGAACAGTTAGACTCTTATCAAGTTGGTTGCAGTATAGAGAGAGCTTAGCCGCCCATCCATCAATCATCTATCTAGAGTTGCTCTTCCTTCTTTTGGTAAGCCCCTTCTTCTTTCAGGTTGATCTCAGGTACTGCCACTAAACTCTCCTTTTTCGTATAAGTTTATTCCCTTCAAACCCTAATTTTACAATTGACATATTATATAGAAGCATATATATACCCTAGATGCAGATCGGCCGCATAGAACCATACCTCTGATTACTAATCCTATCACAAAGAGATGTATGATTTGTAATCCAAGGTTTCATGAACTGAAGTAGTTGCTGGCCAGCCAGTACGCAGATCCAAAGTACTATTTGTTCATCAGTACTGAAGGGTTGTTGTATCTTCATCTTGCTAGGTGTTTGTGGGTAGAGAGAGGAGAGAGATTAGTCGCAGTGTACGATTGTTTATTCTTGAAAGCTGGTCAGAGGTAAAACAACATCAGCAATGAGCGGAAGTAGCAGCAACAGCGAAGAGTGTTCGAAATCCCTATCCCTAGATTATCTAAACCTCCTCATCAACGGTCAGGCATTCAGCGACGTAAGCTTCAGCGTTGAGGGCCGTTTAATCCACGCTCATCGCTGTATTCTAGCAGCTCGTAGTCTCTTCTTCCGCAAATACTTCTCTTCAGCTGAACTGAACCACGACAATGATCACCCTCTTAACAATAGCAAGCTACAACAACATGTTATACAAGTGAACTCAGTTGGTTACGAGGTGTTCATGTTGATGCTTCAGTTTCTTTACAGTGGTCAGGTTTCAATACTTCCTCAGAAATATGAGACTAGGCCCAATTGCGGTGAGCGTGCTTGCTGGCACATGCATTGCTCGTCAGCTGTCCATCTTGCTCTTGACACTCTCACTGCTGCAAGATACTTTGGCGTTGAACAACTTGCTTTGCAAACTCAGGTACAACATTTTTTTACTTAGTATATGATGAATCTATAATCTATATATAAATGCATATGTTTTTTCATTGAAATTTATTACAGCTAATTTTAATTAATTTCACGAAGTATATATTGCTATATAAGAAAAGAAATGATGAAATGTATGCATTATTTTCATGGCATGCAGAAACAACTAGAGAGCATGGTTGAAAAAGCCTCAATTGAAGACGTGATGAAAGTGCTGATAGCATCAAGAAAAGAAGACATGCAACAGCTTTGGAACACATGCTCTCACCTTGTTGCCAAATCCGGCCTACCGCCTCAAGTCCTCACCAAGCATTTACCTATCGAAGTCGTCGCTAAAATTGAAGACATTCGCCTCAAGTCATCTCGCAACCACCAATCCCTATCCTTTACAGCCAGCAACAATACTTATACTGCTACTGTCCCCATGCATCATCTCCTACATGGTCACACTTCTGCCGATCATCATCATTTTGAACTTGAGGATCATAAGATAAGACGGATGAGACGCGCTTTGGACTCATCTGACGTTGAGCTTGTGAAGCTTATGGTAATGGGAGAAGGCTTGAATTTAGATGAAGCTTTGGCCCTTCACTACGCTGTTGAAAACTGCAGCAGAGAGGTTGTAAAAGCTCTGCTTGAACTTGGTGCAGTAGATGTGAACTACAGAACAGGACCGAGCGGTAAAACCCCACTTCACATTGCCTCAGAGATGATATCTCCGGACATGGTTGCTGTTCTTCTTGACCATCATGCTGATCCCAACGTAAGAACATTAGATGGTATCACTCCACTCGACATGCTGAGGACACTGACGTCAGACTTTTTGTTCAAAGGTGCAGTTCCAGGCTTGATACATATAGAACCAAACAAGCTTAGGCTCTGTCTTGAGCTGGTGCAGTCAGCTGTTCTCGTCATATCTAGAGAAGAAGGTGCTGGTCGGATGGGGGTAGGAATGGAAGATGAAGAGTATGATGGACGTGGAGGAGGTACATCGGACGGTGGTGGCTGTGTTGATCAGATGTATAGTCATGGTCGTCACTCCCACTCTAGCTACCCTTAACTTGTTGGGCCGAGCCAGACTGCACCGTAATTGGGCTGGGCTAGATGGGCTGCCCCGAGTCTAAGATAGACCGCTTAAGAATGCGAATTTTTCTAGTGTTCTTTTCTTTGGTTTGACCGTTGACTTGGCTGGCAACCTTAATAAGTAAAAGCAAAGAAAACATTCATTCCGACCTCCTCTGCAATTGTGTCACAAAGCACACAAAGTCGACCAAAGAATCTCTACACGCACGCAACAGAATGACATACATGAATATAAATAAAACTTACACATCATATTTACACATTCAAATACCTTATGCACAAACTAACCTTTATTCTTGTCTTTATAAAAAAGTAGAGTTTTTCTCCTGCAAGCAAATCCAAGCTCCCCATACTTCAGGTATCAGCACCATCAAGAACAACCCTTGTAGCTTCTAGCCATGGTGAATCATTACAGGCACCACCTCCATCAAGTCCGGAAAGGAGACGAAGAGGCCACTGCTACTAGCTGTGTTTTCTCCAGGAAAATAACAAGGCCTAAGCTTGTGTATCTTGTTGTCTTATGTATCTCTTCATTTGTTTTCATTTTGGCTCTTCATCTCCTCTGCTCTTCCGCAGCTTCGCTTTTAACGCTCTGTAAGTAACACTCTATTATTTCGCTGCTTCCCTTTCGAGTAGGACCTCTATACTCAATTTCTCTACTGGTATGCATGTGAATGTATAGACTCATTTGGACGTTCAAGTGATGTCCAAGCCAAGCATCCCCAATGTTCCTCTGTGCCTTTGGGATCCATATGCTGTGATAGAAGCAGTTTCCGAACAGATATTTGCTTCATGGAAGGAGATGTACGAACAGATTCTGCAACATTTTCCATCTCGGTTTTTGACTCACGAAAAACTGAACAGCAACAT
This sequence comes from Sedum album, assembly GCA_006409495.1. Lineage (NCBI taxonomy): Eukaryota > Viridiplantae > Streptophyta > Magnoliopsida > Saxifragales > Crassulaceae > Sedum > Sedum album. The sequence goes on along the minus strand of QZGG01003368.1, from coordinate 13,041 downwards.
CAAGATACTCTTCAGCATGAGAATATCAAACCGTATACCAGGAAATGGGAAACCAGCGTCATGAACACTATCAACGAGTTGCATCTCACAGTTAGGAATGATGTGCTTAAAGCTGATCATCACTGCGACGTGTGGCATGATGTCCCTGCTGTTTTCTTCTCCACCGGAGGATACACTGGTAACGTCTATCACGAGTTTAATGATGGGATATTACCTATTTACATAACATCTCAGCATTTCGATAGAAATGTAATCTTTGTCATACTCGAGTATCATGAATGGTGGATCACCAAATATGCTGATATATTACCTCACCTTTCGCGATATCCTCCAATTGACTTCAGTAGAGATAAAAGAAAGCATTGCTTCCCTCGAGCTATTGTTGGACTTAATATCCATGATGAACTCACAGTGAATCCATCTTTGATGATCAGGAACAAGACCATAGTAGACTTCAGATATCTTCTTGATAAAGCCTACAATCCTCGAAGCAACAGTCATACTATGCAGCAAATATCTTCCTACACCTTTTTACAAAGGAATTCTTCGCACGGTACTACTGACCACATCATAAAATCAGAGATAAGAGAAGTCATTGCTTTCAAGAAGCCCAAGTTGGTAATCCTTTCTCGGAAAGGATCAAGGGCGATCGTCAATGAAGATTTATTGGTAAAAATGGCTGAGAGAATAGGATTTAAAGTTGCTGTCTTGAGGCCACATTCTTCTACACAACTTGCAAAACTTTACAGGGTACTGAATTCCAGTGATGTGATGTTAGGAGTTCACGGTGCGGCAATGACGCATTTTCTGTTTATGAGACCTGGAAGCACTTTTATCCAAATTATTCCCTTGGGAACTGATTGGGCAGCTGAGGCATATTACGGCGAGCCGGCGAAGAAACTTGGGTTGAACTACATTGGGTACAGAATTGTTGCAACAGAAAGCTCTCTATATACTCAATATGCCGCAGATGATCCTGTTCTGAAAAACCCCAACAGTGTAAATGAGAAAGGATGGCAGTTGACAAAAAAAATCTATCTTGATGGTCAAAATGTGATACTCGACCTACAGAGATTCCAAAGACATTTAATCAGTGCATATGAACATGTTGACAAATCCAAGACGATTAAGCATATCCATATAATCTAGAGGACAACAAGCACAGAGACAAGTATCATTTATTCCATGTGAGGTTCACCAGAGCATCTTAAAGGGAAATTGTAATTATCCAAGTACAAGTTGCACATGCTGTTAGTCTTAGGTTTTGTTTACATCCCTAGAAACATCGTTTTGACTGTGAATATTCTTAAATGTTTGCAGCTTGTTTCATAATATCACGATTTTCTTCTTCTGTATACTAACTACATAAAAAAATTTAAAACTCACCTATACGAGAAATATACCAACAACTTAAGTTGTACTTACCGATACAGTTGGACCTTCCTTTCATCTTTGTTCCAAGTTTTCAACCTGCATTCCTAGCAGATATGCAGTATAGCTCTAGAAAAACATTATTAACTACTCTGAAATGACAAACAGGTTGTATCATAAATGTCATGGAATAAAAATGGGACTTCCAACTTCCCGGTTATAAGAGGTTTTTCTCTTAAAAGTATTGACTATTACGAAAGGAGTGTTACTCAGTTTCAATATCTAAACTACAAGCATAATACAGATGCTTTATCTGTAAGAGATAAAAAGAATACTTGAGATGCTCCATGATTAAGGCAAACAGCCTCTCAAACACTTGTATGCTAATAAATATCGCTGATTTAAGATCCAGCAACCTCACTCTTCAAAATAATTTGCCTTACTTCATTAGCAAGTTCAATCACATGGTCATCCTCGCAGCCTGTACAAGGAACTTCCTTAACCGAGTCTTCAACAAAAGAAAACCAATTTTAACCAAGTATCTAAAATTACCTATTTGACTGAGGGCCTTCTCCAGTTGGAATAGGTAGTCTCTGTTGGGCCTGAAGGGCCTTCAGCTTTGGCAATTTGCCTGCACATTCAATGCAGAAGAAAGAAATCAGTGAGACGGTGGATAATGATAGTTGGCTCTTCCATACAATCAGTCAAACATTTCTTGTTTCTGAAGTTGAGCATTATTTAGAATCCCATACTATGATTACAATTGTAGAGTTGCTCGTAAGTGATGAGTAACATACTTTGCCATTTCCTCAATTGGAGCAGGGCCCAAGTAGTTTTCGTTAACCTTTTTGTCTGCAGACCCTATGTACCTAAATAGCATTTACAAAAAAACGTGAGAGACGAGAACTTCAGATGACAGTTTACCACAATCAAACTGAGTCTATTCACACTTAATATATTGGCTAGACAAACTTACACCAACACTCCGGAAAGAGCAGGGCTAGTACTGCTGGGATCCTTCACATATACAAATACAATATTAAATGGTATTTCAGACTGAAATAAAGAGGGAAGCATGGACAACTTTTAGAAGCATAGTGAAGGTACTTACTGTGAAAAAGTCAACATAAGCTTTCTGATCATACTGCTTCTCCCTGACTTCGAGATGCTGCAAATTTAAAACAGTCAATATAACAACTAGCAAAACTATATACCTGATATTATATTAAAAAAATTCCAAGTAGCTGAACAAGCAGATTGGATATTTTAGGGTTATCTTTTGCGAGGATTGAAATGCCTCGGGTTTGTGTAAAGGTCTTTTGCAAATAAATACACAACAAATAAGTTGAAGCTGAGCAATACCTCTATAGCAGCTAACTGATCCTCCTTGCTGGTGATCTTATATGAAACTCCCCACTAAGACCTTGCAAAAACAAACGATCAATAACACGTACATGTAATAAATGAATGGTTTGGAAACATTAATTAAAGCTAAACTTCAAGAATGTGAAACAATGTGAATGTGAAGGAGCTGAAAGAAACTGACACAAACTTCTCCATGGGCAGGCTCCAATGTGACTGTTCTTCCTGGATAATCAGGAGTGCCTCTGTGATCCGTGCTGCCTATCAAAACCCGAACTTTAATTTCAATCAACATCATAAACCCTAATTGTCATCGGAATGAGTAGTGTGACCTTGATAGAAGACTCGACGGTAATCCTTGATGAATCCCACGAGTCGATCGTCGTAATGGAAGCCCGCTTTCCATATTAAAGACCCATATCCGAAAACCCACAAAGCCATAGTTTTTGATTGATTCAGATCAGATCCGAGCTTTCAGGAGTCAGAGACTCAGATTGACCGACGACGACCAAATCAATTTGTTTTCCTTTTCACCCGTGCGTGTGTTTTGTTCCTTTGTATTGTCCCTCGTAATTAATAAAAAAATTAATTACTGATAGTAAAATCTGTCTTTGAGCAGATATGCTATAATTAGATAGGAAATGTATCATGTGGATCTATCTAATTTAGTAAATTCGTGAATCTCTTGCATCCGTTGATTGTATTTTTTGAACGCATAAGATTGTATCAACGCATTAATGAAACATGTGAGTTGCACGTGATGCATACGTGATGTGCACATGACAAATGCAAAGACGTGGCGCAATCTTGTGCATCTAAAATATACAATCAACGGATGCAAAAAAGAATTCACGAATTCATCAATTTGGATGGATGGATACAAGATCTAATTAGATATGTTAACTCAACTCAAACTAAAAATTTTGGTGCCTGTCGGCTGTCACACAAATGCATACTCATGTCTATCTTCTACACTACAATGTCAAACTGTGAAAAGGAACTAAACAGGAGCGTCCCTTCCGCCTCTTTTGCTCACAGCTTCGCATAGTCGACAAGGTAATGTGTCAAGGCTTGCAGATCTCACCTTGCCGTAGTTACCAAGTACTCCACACCTCCTCCATGCGTGATATTCAGCATAAGCTATCGGGTCATTAGCCACCTTTTTTACATAAGAAGCTAGTTCATTCACTGAAGAAAATTTAGTGCCGTCTATGATGGAGTTTGGTGGTACGAAATCCATTACGTTTGGAGCACCAAAATAAATGGGCACTGCACCAGAGTCCAGCGCGTAAAACAGCTTCTCAGTTACGTAGCTCTCTGTGAAGGTGTTTTCTATAGCAAGCACAAACTTGTAATGTGACATGGAACAGTGCAGATGGTCCCACCACCTTGGGTTGACGTTCGGATCAGTAATGCATTCCGGGTAGAATGTAAGTGCCATATCCAGTCCTCCAACGTTGTTTAAACACTTTCCAAATGAGTGAGAGGGCAACAATGAAAGCAGCTTCTTAGCTAGTTCATTTCTTTTAGGGAGGCAACGAGATGAAGACCAATAAACAAGTGTATCCTAAAATAACAGTAGACAAAAATTATAATCCACAAACAGTAACTAACACCATTTAAATAAAAAATGAAGTAAAGAAAAGAAAAGCAATACAGTTGGCTTCTCACATTGCGCTTAGAAGAAGAAATGTGGTAATTTCTGTTGTTATGGAAGAGCCCGCCAGCGTAGGTTGACTGAACATCATCTTCAGCATGATAACTGATAAAGATGTCGTCAACGCCTGAACGTTTCCTACCAGCCTCAAGGTCCATATAAACACGAAGCGGCTCTCCACTTCGTCTCTGAAGAATGAAGAAAAAAGCAAATTGTAATATCACAGAGGTAAACTGAGGCTCCACTTTTCTTGAGAACAAGAATTGCCAAACTCAAAATACAAGCAAATAGTTAATTAGACCGAAAAAATAGGTACATAACATAATAGGATATTTTTAGACATGAACTAATCCTAAAGGCAACTGTAGATTCCAGCAAGTAGGAGGAACTTTGATGCCTAATATATATTCAAAAATCAAAATGATCTGTTGCACCCTCTTATGCCGACCAGAACATAAAGACTCTAAGACGACACTAAACAAGAGTTAAGCTTAATGTATATGTCATCCAACAGCTTCTTCTATAAGTATATACAAAAAAGCAAATCCAGTTCAAACAATTATTGCCAGAAAACCAACTGTTACACCAATGCATAAAATGTATGCATAAATCATAATATATAGCTTTGAAAGACATCCATTTTTGATTGTCAAATGAAGCCCATGAGATGGATTTAATCCCAACAACTACTATTATGAACAACATTCTGGGAACAAGCATTCTTGATTAAACAAAGAATGTTCACTACCAGTGTGCACTAACCTATGATGTATCTTTTTAACAGAGAGCGTACATCACAAATCTAGCATATGACTGATGTTCACAAAACATGAGAGATACCAATGGATTTTTAATCAAGAATAGATAACATGCCTGTAATGGAGGAGTTGTGGTCTCAAATAGCAATGCATCAGGTTTATCGGCAAGAACTGAAGACTTAGTCCACATACAACTCATCCCACACCCACAAGAGTATAAATTGTCTAAGTTATCAGGTATCCAAGTCCACCCTTTCACTAAAATACTCACATGATTCTTTTTCAGCAGCCTACAGTCTCTGAAACCTTCCTGCAAATATGACAAAGACGAAAGATTTGTGGACATCAGAACTTTGTGTGTTTCCCTAAACTTATGGCAGCCAACTGACAAGTCCCATTTCTTAAATGAACCAATCAGGTCAGTAAACGCCTCTGGAGTGTTATTGGTTACAGGGATGTGTGACTCAACATCAGATAGAACTGAGGTGGTGGATAATGGGAGTCCAAGGAATGCAGTGAGGAAAAGGAGGCTAATGAAAATGGAAAGCATGACTGTCATTGATAATCTGCCAATTCTGTTATATAGCATGGTTCTATGATGAGTATTTGTGGAAACTCCTCCCCTTGGGGAGCAGACAGAGTGAACTGATTTGAATCGTCTCAGTGAGCTACAGCTTTTCAATCTGTCATACACCTGCATTTGAAACTGAAAATCAGCTGACAAGAAAAAGGATTTCAATTTTAAATATAAATACATAGAAATTCTGGATATCCCTCAAAGTAGCTAAGAAGCCGGCTACAAAGTTAAGCTTATTATCTAAATAATTGTTACACTTCAAAAGATAAAATACCAACTAATCAAAAGGTGAAGAAAAGCTAATCAAAGAAGATGAGCTATTCATTTAATGATTACCTGATGAAGTTTTCGCATTGTTTCTTTGGATTACAGTAATCATAAAATTCTATATCCTGTTGGTATAGATTATATTTCAGCGAGTTAGTTAAAAATTGGAAAAATCTACATTTATTAATAGCGGCAGTAAACATTACCGAAAGAACAACTGATAAACAAAATACATTCGCTGAAATGCAGTGACGCAGCAGCCAAGAGAACCAAAAAAATAAAATTGACATCTTGAGACAGAAAATGCTACCAAAACCAATGAACAGAAAAAAGGGTCTCTAGCACAAATTCAGTAACAGATTTAGACCATAACAAAATCATTTCTTTAAACATTGCGAAAAAATGAAAAGGGAGAAGAACTAACGAATCAAATAGTCAATGGCAGTAAACGGATCGACGGAACCAGCAGCAGGCTTGGATTTAGGGTTTGAGAATCGCAATTCCAGTACTCATCAATCGAACCTAATTAAACATTGTAATCGGATCAAAGACAAAAACATCAGCAAGAAAATGAAGTCACGAAATTGAGATGAAGTACCTGATCGGAAGGTGGCGTCTTCCGACTAGATTTCAGCTCGAGATTTCGGGGTAGATTTTTTATGTCTATTTATTGTCACAAAAAACAAAGAATTAATTAGCAATTACGAGATAAATGTGGTTTTGTGAAAATAGAAAAACTTTATCATCATTTTAATGCTTTTAAAATAATAAACACTACCCGCACTTTGTGCGGTATATTTTGAGTAATTTTAAGTAATTTAAATTTGATATATTCAGTTATTTTAGCAAACATTTATTCGAAATTGAAGAGATTTTAGCACAATATTTTTGTTACCATAATTAAGTGCATTAAAACGAAAAGGAATATTCCGAGCATATTTCAAATTAACCTGGTGATAACAACTCATCAGAATTCTACGTGGACGCATAGGCCAACCAATCAGAAAAAAGAAAGAAAAAAAATCAAAATTATAAAAAAATGACACATAGGCCAAATTGTTCATACGACGACACGTGTCCAATCATAATTCCCTTTTAATATATATATGATTTTACAGTAAAATTGTGGGGTGATGGTCTATTGGTCATATTCTTGTTTTGACAATCAAGAACGCTCGCCCTGGGCGCGAAGTATTCATCCTTATAAGTCAAGAAAATATTTGTTAGTTTGTTGTTGCGAAAATGCAAGCAGGCCATTTGGTGACCTTGCAAAGTAAACCATGAAACAATCAGTTTTCTGAATTACTTGGGAAACAAGCTTCTTTGTAATAGTCTATTACCCAAGTTGTGAAAAACAAGCATTGACTTTGGGCAGTATATTATGATCTGAGACATGGTTTTCCGTAGCATATCAATTCAACATCCAGTTGAAAATGTCTACTGTTCGCTCTAAAGATCTGAAAGAAACTAACCCAACTGCAGATATTCTTGAAAATGCGGCTCCTGTGGAGGTTAAGTTACAGCAAGCACAAGAATTGATTCTGCAAATGAATGAGGAGTTATCTTCCATCAAGGCCAACAAAGAAATGAAATATGTGCATACGATTTGCCATCTTTAATCCAAAGTTTCTAATTGTTTTTCATTCTTGAACTGAACCATTTAGTGTTACTGTATTTGTCACAGGCGGAACGAGAAAGTAAACAGAACTTTCCGTTGAGTGAGAGATGGAGAGACCGGTACTGGTATCTCCTGCGAGGCAGCCCACCGAGAAATAATAATTGTCACCACCCAGGAACATGCAGGTATTTCTTCAATGAAGAGAATCATCAGGATCAAGTGCAGCCAACAATTAATGAACAAGATGAACTTGTAAGCAGCTACTCTTGTGCAAGAAGCAATCACAGGTTCAGGAATTCTTATAAATTCATATTTCATTTTTGGCAGATTCAGAATTTGAGATACAAATTATTGCACGAAAGCAATAGTTTAGCCGAAGAGAAGAAGCTCATTCGGCGTATCAAGGAAGAAGAAGAATTTAAGGAAACCCATGTTTCGAATAGTATGCCAGAAAAGACTTCTTACACGAATGGAAAAAAATCGTACAACATGGAAGTGAGTACTCTCGACCTGTATATTATATATCAGATGACTTGCACCTAAACTGTTTTCAAAAAAATTTAGTAGCAGAAGTTCTGACATTTTCATGATTTTACAGGTTTATCGAGCTAAGAAGCAGATGAAGAAGTATTGGAAAAAGGTTATTGAAGATGATGAGTCTGCACGAAAGGAGTGGCAGTCATTTCAAGAAGCTCGAATTCGAATGAATGAAAAGAGGAGTCAAGTTCATACAATCATATATGATATTGTAAAACAGCAAGAACAAGTACAAAAATCTCACCATGCAGCTAATATAGTTTAGACTACAGAGAGTAACATATGAGCCATGATGACAATTACTCGAAAATGAACTAAACTTCATATCTCATGAATAAATAAATTTCCAGAATGATTCCTTGAGTTTAGCTTCCTCTATTCACTCTATTCCCTTAAAGCTCAAAAAATGAGAATATCTTCAACACAGTTTCAGTATTTAAACCTCATGATACTTACTGTGGCGATCGTCAGTTAAGGATTCGAATCAATGATGATATGTTTGGTGCACAAAGCTTGGTAATCACGTCAAGTACTGATTCAGATGACAGGCTTTAGTATGATATTCTTGCAATACAAACAAGAAATTTTTATTACGCTGACCGGGCAAAATGAAAATTAGTAGCACTCTTTTTTAAATATTGCTTGGGAAGCAAGTTTCTTTGTAATAGTTTAGTAGGCAAGTTGAGATATGCAAACCTTGACTTTTGCTATTATATTATACTAACCTTCTTCTTCTTCTTGCAATCAATTCAAGTCCGTCTGCAAAATCCAGATTGGCGAAAGATTTCATAATTCCGATACAAAATGTCGATCGTTAGTAGTTATCAAGGTTCTGAAAAACCAGCTAAAGAACCGGTCATGATCAAGCAAGCTCAGGATTTAGTTAAACATCTGAATGAGAAGCTGCCCTTCACTTTCAGCAGCTTGGAAAAGAAACATGTACAGTTCTCGAAGTCTTGATACCTAGAGAAAATTCTTTCTTGATGGAAATTTGTAAATGTTGCTTTGAAATTATTACAGATAGCAGTTGACAGAAATAAGGGCCGGCTATGGAGCTTGAGGGAGGAGGAATCACGGTACGAATACCAATTGAACACCATGCTTCCCCGTCGTTTCTTCAGGGCTATCCCACCATAAGCATGACGAGCAGGCAACTATTGGAGGGCAAGATGAACTTGTAAGTGCAGAACATACCGTTTTCTTCCTAAGTAGGAATTTATTTTCTGTCACAGTAAATTCCAAGACTAAATGTTGAAATGATATTTCTTTTGTTGTGACAGATTCGGGATTTACGATACAAACTGCTGCACAAAACCTACTGTGTAGCTGAAGAGAAAAGGCTCATTAAGCAGATCAAGAAAGCAGAAGAGATCAGAGAAACCCTGGTTGCAAATCCAAAGCCAGAAATTCGTCGCATTTGCTTTGCCAAAGAATCAAACACTGCAAAAGTGAGCAACTTAAATGTCAGATGACTTGTAGCTCAAGTCTTGTTTTGAGTCTAAAATCTTATTTTCTAGTCATAAGGCAAATTTCTTACATCCATTTTTTATGATACTATAGGTCTACCAAGCTAGACTGCAGAAGAAGAAGTACGAGAAAATATTACTCGAAGAACGTGATTCTGCACGAAAGAAGAAGCTAAAATCGCTCCAAGATATTCATATTCGGATCAACGAAAAGAGGAGTAAAGTTCATAATATGATATGTGATCTGGTAAAACAGCAAGAACAAATATCAGAAGCTCATAATGCAGCTAATGTTGTTTCTACAACAAATAACCAACTGGAATAGATTCTAAGTACTCAAAAATGTTTTATAACAGACTTCGGAATTTGTCGAAAGTACCTTCTACTGGCATTCTTTGTTCAATTGGGACATTCTAAAAAGTACCTACCACTGGGTTGAACATTCCACCAAAAACAGGTTAGAAATATATGCAAATAGTTTACATTGCAACGCAGTGAAAGTTGACAAAATTCAATACAAAACTTTAAGTTCTGTCGCATTTTCGCACCTGCATTTTTTCCAAAGTCAGACTCATCACCTGACACCTATAAATACTACTTATGCATTCTTCACAAAACACATCTTCATTCAATTCTCTTCTAATTAAGATGGCATCTTCTTTATGTTCCCCACACCGATCAGTTTTTGTAACGTTGGCCGTCCTGCTTTCACTAGTCTCGTTGTCGGTGGTTTCATGTCAGAGCGGAGACTGGGAGGTGGCTAATGCAACATCCACCATGAATGGCCAAGGTACTAATTCATCAACAATTATTTTGTATAAATATGCACTAAAGATCTTGCAAGAATATAAAGTCTTGTATTGATGTAACAAGTTTTAATGTTCTTGAAACAGACTTGGCAGGCTGTGGATTCGAGAATCTGACCGAGTACCATGGCAAGACAGTGGCAGTAAGTTCATCCATGTACACACACGGCCAAATGTGCGGTGCATGCTTCGAAATAAAATGCAATGGAAGCTCAACTTGCCTTTCAAACACAATCCAAGTGACAGCAGCAGCGTCTTGCTCCGCAAGTTACTTCAATGGATCAAGAAACTGGTGTCGGGAGCCTCATAAGCATTTTGAGCTACCCACCTCAATTTTCTCAAATATTTCCAGTGACGAATGGGCTGTAGTACCTGTTCAGTTCAGGAGAGTTACTTGTTCCAGGGAAGGCGGTGTGCGATTTAGGCTAGCTGGAAGTGAAAGCAGTGTGGGTGTTATGGTGTACAATGTGGCTGGAACTGGAGATGTTGTGGATGTTAAGATTAAAGGGTCAACTACTGAGTGGGTGGAAATGATAAATGGAGATGATCAGCGTTGGGTCACTGCTGACAAAATATCATCACTGTCGGGGCAAAGCTTGTCGTTTAGAGTCACCTCGAGTAATGGCAAAGTAGTTGAGGCGATGAACGTTGCGCCGAAAGATTGGAAGTCTGGAGAATCATATGAAGGAGGCCAATTCTGATCACCTTTTTTACTCGTCAACTCTGTTCCAAAAATAACTTCTCTTTGAGATTAAAGATATTCACTTTTCCTTGTAATAAATATTTATCATTTGTCATTGAGCAAGTCAAGAATGGTTTCAGATGTTATCACTGAACCTTAAAATCACAAATTTGACCTGTGAATATTTTTTGCTTTAGGACATGACTATTTGCCTGCTGAAAATTCAAGATTTTTGAAGTTAGATTCACATTAACAAGTTTGATGTCAAAGATACAACTAATAATAATGCAAGTTTTTCTTCTGCAGGAGCCAAGGATTTCAATAGGACCTGACATCCTGTGACTAATCCACTGTAAAAAGGTACACAATATGATCTTCACCTCATGTCTGAGTAAACACATTAGATTCAAGAATGCAACTCATATATGAATAACATCTTTATCTAACAAAGAAGGCTTGTCCACACTGATATCACAAATTAGTTTGTCTATTAATACTGCAAGTTCATAAAGGATAACCACCTGCTATGATTCGACCATATAACTGCATTTGAATAGACTCAATTAATTTCATTGCTGTGGCTTTTAGGTCCAAAAGCATGCTTTGACTAGCCATCCTCGTATGAATTGTGTTAATTTATAGTCTCCTCAAACTCTTCTTTCTAGCATCCACTTTCTTCTTATCTGCAGCAGTTTTTACTGGTCCAGCAGTATCCTTTTTCAGTAATGGCGTAGGAACGGAGGATGTTGTTGTTGATGTCACGGCCAAGGCAGCAGGGGTTGAGTTGTCCTGATCAGCAGAAACTGGGGCCAAGTTTGGCTGACTAGCATTCAAGATAGTTGTCGATTCACTAATGCCAGCTGATTTAACTTTGAGCTTGGGTTTTGCATGGATGCCAGTAAATAACCTATTTCCCAATATCACAAAAACAACCATAAATATTTCCTCTTGAAAGAGATGAACAATCAAAGCAGAGATTAACGTGGCCTAAATATTTGACATCTCTTTAATATGATCGTAATGATATCAATCGAGAACTTGAGATTAAAAAAATATCCCCTCACCTAGCATGTTTGGCATATTCTTCATAATTTTCTATCAGCATCTTGCCAGCTTGCTCATTCAGCGCAGATTCTGGGAAAGGTTCAATCAGCAAACATCGAACAACCTATGATCATAAAACAAAAAGACATCTCAGACGCAGGCTTTGAGGGGAAAGCCTGACAGAAGCCGCATACATATTCAATGAAACACCAGCTTTAGTTTGTCAGAACTGTGCCATGCATCCAGTGAAGCCAATTCACAACAGAAACTCAAAACATCCAGCAGGGTGAAAAACAAATTTGAAATTGTATGGAAGATGGAAACCGAACGTACAGTGAGAACATGTCGCAGTCCGAGACTTGGATTCCAGTCCTTCTTCAGTGTGTTCACACATATTTCACCATGCATTGATATATTTGGATGAAAAATCTTTGTGAGGAAATAGCCTATAATTTTCAATACCCAAATCAGTGCCTAAAAGGAATAATATCGTAACCAAGTTGCATTACTGTATAACTCAAGTTTAGAGGTGCAGCCAGCTATTAAGTGACATTAGATTGAAAGTTTAATATCCTTAATTCAACGTAATAAAACTGAGAATAATTACAAAAATATAAATATGGTTCTTGGAATTCATTTAAACGCCCCTTGGTAGACTGCACCTGACAGTATAAACAAACCTTTTGGAGGCGAGCGAGGGAAGTCATGAGCCAAAATCAACTTCATACGGAAGAGTCCATTTTCATAAGGGGTACCAGCTGAAAAATATCTTAATTAGCTCTTCAGATTATAAATGAGAGTAAACATTTCTTTAGTGAAATGATTTCTAAAGAAGAGATTGTATACCAGGGCCTTCAATGTCAGCAAAAATTGTAGAAAAATCATCTTCATTAACA
>QZGG01003367.1:0-24529 GCA_006409495.1 Sedum album | reverse complement strand
ATGTTTAATCGTTGAGTTATGCTATATTACACTATTAGAAGTGATAATGAAGTGATTAGTCATACAATCGACTCATTTATGTTCGTAAGGCTTTAAAGACGAACTTTAGAGTACACTAGCACTTTGCTTCAAAGTGAAGCAAACTTGATCGAACTTTCAAGTGAATGTTTAATCGTTGAGTTATGCTATTACACTATTAGAAGTGATAATGAAGTGATTAGTCATACAATCGACTCATTTATCATGTTCGTGAAGGCTTTAAAGACGAACTTTAGAGTACACTAGCACTTTGCTTCAAAGTGAAGCAAACTTGAGTCGAACTTTCAAGTGAATGTTTAATCGTTGAGTTATGCTATATTACACTATTAGAAGTGATAATGAAGTGATTAGTCATACAATCGACTCATTTATCATGTTCGTAAGGCTTTAAAGACGAACTTTAGAGTACACTAGCACTTTGCTTCAAAGTGAAGCAAACTTGATCGAACTTTCAAGTGAATGTTTAATCGTTGAGTTATGCTATACACTATTAGAAGTGATAATGAAGTGATTAGTCATACAATCGACTCATTTATCATGTTCGTGAAGGCTTTAAAGACGAACTTTAGAGTACACTAGCACTTTGCTTCAAAGTGAAGCAAACTTGAGTCGAACTTTCAAGTGAATGTTTAATCGTTGAGTTATGCTATATTACACTATTAGAAGTGATAATGAAGTGATTAGTCATACAATCGACTCATTTATCATGTTCGTGAAGGCTTTAAAGACGAACTTTAGAGTACACTAGCACTTTGCTTCAAAGTGAAGCAAACTTGATCGAACTTTCAAGTGAATGTTTAATCGTTGAGTTATGCTATATTACACTATTAGAAGTGATAATGAAGTGATTAGTCATACAATCGACTCATTTATCATGTTCGTGAAGGCTTTAAAGACGAACTTTAGAGTACACTAGCACTTTGCTTCAAAGTGAAGCAAACTTGAGTCGAACTTTCAAGTGAATGTTTTGTTGAGATTTATTACACTATTAGAAGTGATAATGAAGTGATTAGTCATACAATCGACTCATTTATCATGTTCGTGAAGGCTTTAAAGACGAACTTTAGAGTACACTAGCACTTTGCTTCAAAGTGAAGCAAACTTGATCGAACTTTCAAGTGAATGTTTAATCGTTGAGTTATGCTATATTACACTATTAGAAGTGATAATGAAGTGATTAGTCATACAATCGACTCATTTATCATGTTCGTGAAGGCTTTAAAGACGAACTTTAGAGTACACTAGCACTTTGCTTCAAAGTGAAGCAAACTTGAGTCGAACTTTCAAGTGAATGTTTAATCGTTGAGTTATGCTATATTACACTATTAGAAGTGATAATGAAGTGATTAGTCATACAATCGACTCATTTATCATGTTCGTGAAGGCTTTAAAGACGAACTTTAGAGTACACTAGCACTTTGCTTCAAAGTGAAGCAAACTTGAGTCGAACTTTCAAGTGAATGTTTAATCGTTGAGTTATGCTATATTACACTATTAGAAGTGATAATGAAGTGATTAGTCATACAATCGACTCATTTATCATGTTCGTGAAGGCTTTAAAGACGAACTTTAGAGTACACTAGCACTTTGCTTCAAAGTGAAGCAAACTTGATCGAACTTTCAAGTGAATGTTTAATCGTTGAGTTATGCTATATTACACTATTAGAAGTGATAATGAAGTTATTAGTCATACAATCGACTCATTTATCATGTTCGTGAAGGCTTTAAAGACGAACTTTAGAGTACACTAGCACTTTGCTTCAAAGTGAAGCAAACTTGAGTCGAACTTTCAAGTGAATGTTTAATCATTGAGTTATGATATATTACACTATTAGAAGTGATAATGAAGTGATTAGTCATACAATCGACTCATTTATCATGTTCGTGAAGGCTTTAAAGACGAACTTTAGAGTACACTAGCACTTTGCTTCAAAGTGAAGCAAACTTGAGTCGAACTTTCAAGTGAATGTTTAATCGTTGAGTTATGCTATATTACACTATTAGAAGTGATAATGAAGTGATTAGTCATACAATCGACTCATTTATCATGTTCGTGAAGGCTTTAAAGACGAACTTTAGAGTACACTAGCACTTTGCTTCAAAGTGAAGCAAACTTGAGTCGAACTTTCAAGTGAATGTTTAATCGTTGAGTTATGCTATATTACACTATTAGAAGTGATAATGAAGTGATTAGTCATACAATCGACTCATTTATCATGTTCGTAAGGCTTTAAAGACGAACTTTAGAGTACACTAGCACTTTGCTTCAAAGTGAAGCAAACTTGATCGAACTTTCAAGTGAATGTTTAATCGTTGAGTTATGCTATATTACACTATTAGAAGTGATAATGAAGTGATAGTCATACAATCGACTCATTTATCATGTTCGTAAGGCTTTAAAGACGAACTTTAGAGTACACTAGCACTTTGCTTCAAAGTGAAGCAAACTTGAGTCGAACTTTCAAGTGAATGTTTAATCGTTGAGTTATGCTATATTACACTATTAGAAGTGATAATGAAGTGATTAGTCATACAATCGACTCATTTATCATGTTCGTGAAGGCTTTAAAGACGAACTTTAGAGTACACTAGCACTTTGCTTCAAAGTGAAGCAAACTTGAGTCGAACTTTCAAGTGAATGTTTAATCGTTGAGTTATGCTATATTACACTATTAGAAGTGATAATGAAGTGATTAGTCATACAATCGACTCATTTATCATGTTCGTGAAGGCTTTAAAGACGAACTTTAGAGTACACTAGCACTTTGCTTCAAAGTGAAGCAAACTTGATCGAACTTTCAAGTGAATGTTTAATCGTTGAGTTATGCTATATTACACTATTAGAAGTGATAATGAAGTGATTAGTCATACAATCGACTCATTTATCATGTTCGTGAAGGCTTTAAAGACGAACTTTAGAGTACACTAGCACTTTGCTTCAAAGTGAAGCAAACTTGAGTCGAACTTTCAAGTGAATGTTTAATCGTTGAGTTATGCTATATTACACTATTAGAAGTGATAATGAAGTGATTAGTCATACAATCGACTCATTTATCATGTTCGTGAAGGCTTTAAAGACGAACTTTAGAGTACACTAGCACTTTGCTTCAAAGTGAAGCAAACTTGATCGAACTTTCAAGTGAATGTTTAATCATTGAGTTATGCTATATTACACTATTAGAAGTGATAATGAAGTGATTAGTCATACAATCGACTCATTTATCATGTTCGTGAAGGCTTTAAAGACGAACTTTAGAGTACACTAGCACTTTGCTTCAAAGTGAAGCAAACTTGATCGAACTTTCAAGTGAATGTTTAATCGTTGAGTTATGCTATATTACACTATTAGAAGTGATAATGAATTAGTCATACAATCGACTCATTTATCATGTTCGTGAAGGCTTTAAAGACGAACTTTAGAGTACACTAGCACTTTGCTTCAAAGTGAAGCAAACTTGATTCGAACTTTCAAGTGAATGTTTAATCGTTGAGTTATGCTATATTACACTATTAGAAGTGATAATGAAGTGATTAGTCATACAATCGACTCATTTATCATGTTCGTGAAGGCTTTAAAGACGAACTTTAGAGTACACTAGCACTTTGCTTCAAAGTGAAGCAAACTTGAGTCGAACTTTCAAGTGAATGTTTAATCGTTGAGTTATTGCTATATTACACTATTAGAAGTGATAATGAAGTGATTAGTCATACAATCGACTCATTTATCATGTTCGTGAAGGCTTTAAAGACGAACTTTAGAGTACACTAGCACTTTGCTTCAAAGTGAAGCAAACTTGATCGAACTTTCAAGTGAATGTTAATCGTTGAGTTATGCTATATTACACTATTAGAAGTGATAATGAAGTGATTAGTCATACAATCGACTCATTTATCATGTTCGTAAAGGCTTTAAACGAACTTTAGAGTACACTAGCACTTTGCTTCAAAGTGAAGCAAACTTGATTCGAACTTTCAAGTGAATGTTTAATCGTTGAGTTATGCTATATTACACTATTAGAAGTGATAATGAAGTGATTAGTCATACAATCGACTCATTTATCATGTTCGTGAAGGCTTTAAAGACGAACTTTAGAGTACACTAGCACTTTGCTTCAAAGTGAAGCAAACTTGATTCGAACTTTCAAGTGAATGTTTAATCGTTGAGTTATGCTATATTACACTATTAGAAGTGATAATGAAGTGATTAGTCATACAATCGACTCATTTATCATGTTCGTGAAGGCTTTAAAGACGAACTTTAGAGTACACTAGCACTTTGCTTCAAAGTGAAGCAAACTTGATCGAACTTTCAAGTGAATGTTTAATCGTTGAGTTATGCTATATTACACTATTAGAAGTGATAATGAAGTGATTAGTCATACAATCGACTCATTTATCATGTTCGTGAAGGCTTTAAAGACGAACTTTAGAGTACACTAGCACTTTGCTTCAAAGTGAAGCAAACTTGAGTCGAACTTTCAAGTGAATGTTTAATCGTTGAGTTATGCTATATTACACTATTAGAAGTGATAATGAAGTGATTAGTCATACAATCGACTCATTTATCATGTTCGTAAAGGCTTTAAAGACGAACTTTAGAGTACACTAGCACTTTGCTTCAAAGTGAAGCAAACTTGATCGAACTTTCAAGTGAATGTTTAATCGTTGAGTTATGCTATATTACACTATTAGAAGTGATAATGAAGTGATTAGTCATACAATCGACTCATTTATCATGTTCGTAAGGCTTTAAAGACGAACTTTAGAGTACACTAGCACTTTGCTTCAAAGTGAAGCAAACTTGATTCGAACTTTCAAGTGAATGTTTAATCATTATGTAATGCTATATTACACTATTAGAAGTGATAATGAAGTGATTAGTCATACAATCGACTCATTTATCATGTTCGTAAAGGCTTTAAAGACGAACTTTAGAGTACACTAGCACTTTGCTTCAAAGTGAAGCAAACTTGATCGAACTTTCAAGTGAATGTTTATTATGTTATGCTATATTACACTATTAGAAGTGATAATGAAGTGATTAGTCATACAATCGACTCATTTATCATGTTCGTAAGGCTTTAAAGACGAACTTTAGAGTACACTAGCACTTTGCTTCAAAGTGAAGCAAACTTGAGTCGAACTTTCAAGTGAATGTTTAATCGTTGAGTTATGCTATATTACACTATTAGAAGTGATAATGAAGTGATTAGTCATACAATCGACTCATTTATCATGTTCGTGAAGGCTTTAAAGACGAACTTTAGAGTACACTAGCACTTTGCTTCAAAGTGAAGCAAACTTGAGTAACTTTCAAGTGAATGTTTAATCATTGAGTTATGCTATATTACACTATTAGAAGTGATAATGAAGTGATTAGTCATACAATCGACTCATTTATCATGTTCGTAAGGCTTTAAAGACGAACTTTAGAGTACACTAGCACTTTGCTTCAAAGTGAAGCAAACTTGATTCGAACTTTCAAGTGAATGTTTAATCGTTGAGTTATGCTATATTACACTATTAGAAGTGATAATGAAGTGATTAGTCATACAATCGACTCATTTATCATGTTCGTGAAGGCTTTAAAGACGAACTTTAGAGTACACTAGCACTTTGCTTCAAAGTGAAGCAAACTTGAGTCGAACTTTCAAGTGAATGTTTAATCGTTGAGTTATGCTATATTACACTATTAGAAGTGATAATGAAGTGATTAGTCATACAATCGACTCATTTATCATGTTCGTAAAGGCTTTAAAGACGAACTTTAGAGTACACTAGCACTTTGCTTCAAAGTGAAGCAAACTTGATCGAACTTTCAAGTGAATGTTTAATCGTTGAGTTATGCTATATTACACTATTAGAAGTGATAATGAAGTGATTAGTCATACAATCGACTCATTTATCATGTTCGTGAAGGCTTTAAAGACGAACTTTAGAGTACACTAGCACTTTGCTTCAAAGTGAAGCAAACTTGATTCGAACTTTCAAGTGAATGTTAATCGTTGAGTTATGCTATATTACACTATTAGAAGTGATAATGAAGTGATTAGTCATACAATCGACTCATTTATCATGTTCGTAAAGGCTTTAAAGACGAACTTTAGAGTACACTAGCACTTTGCTTCAAAGTGAAGCAAACTTGATCGAACTTTCAAGTGAATGTTTAATCGTTGAGTTATGCTATATTACACTATTAGAAGTGATAATGAAGTGATTAGTCATACAATCGACTCATTTATCATGTTCGTAAAGGCTTTAAACGAACTTTAGAGTACACTAGCACTTTGCTTCAAAGTGAAGCAAACTTGATTCGAACTTTCAAGTGAATGTTTAATCATTGAGTTATGCTATATTACACTATTAGAAGTGATAATGAAGTGATTAGTCATAAATTCGACTCATTTATCATGTTCGTAATGGCATTAAAGACGAGTTATGATTAGTCATAATGAAGCAAACTTGATTCGAACTTTCAAGTGAATGTTTAATCGTTGAATTATGCTATATTACACTATTAGAAGTGATAATGAAGTGATTAGTCATACAATCGACTCATTTATCATGTTCGTAAAGGCTTTAAACACGAACTTTAGATTACACTAGCACTTTGTTTCAAAGTGAAGCAAACTTGATTCGAACTTTCAAGTGAATGTTTAATCGTTATGTAATGCTATATTACACTATTAGAAGTGATTATAGAAAGAATTCAGAGTATATTAAGTTTGTAGAGTGTGGAAGAATGGGAAGTAAGGAAGTAAACAAAGGAAAGTTGAGAAAACAGTATTGATTGTACTAAATAACAAGAGTACACAATTAGGGTATTTATAAAAGTCTTAGGAAACTATGTTGGCCTAGCTAAGGTTGGTTTAGGTAAGTAGATAATCAAGATTTGGTTTCTTTAGGAAACCTTGAATATCTTTAGGAAACCTTGAATATCTTTAGGAAACCTTTAGGAAACCTTAAATATCTTTAGGAAACCTTTAGGAAACCTTTAGGAAACCTTTAGGAAACCTTTAGGAAACCTTTGGGAGACCTTGAATATCTTTAGGAAACCTTTAGGAAACCATGAATATCTCTTGTATATCTTTATAAACTTACTGCCCAAGCTCGGTCCTCCTGTAAACTCAATATTTTGTATTGAACAAAATAAAGTTACAAATGTTTTCTTCGTATTGGATTTCAGAAGTTTGTGTGTTCACTCTCTATTTCTCCTCTGATTCTACTTTGTTAACCCTTGTATCTGCGTGAGTTTGGTTGATTTGAATGAGTGAAGGTCGCGATGACTTGCTTTCACTTGTTTGTTGTTGTTTGCTTTGCAGGCGGTGCGTCGAGCACTTGTTGACTGGGAAGCTGGAATTGATTTATTTTGCAGCGGTGCGTTGAACACTTGTTGACTGCTTGAGATGTAGTTGATTTGCTTTGCAGGCGGTGTGTTGAGCACTTGTTGACTGCTTGAGCTAGAGTTTATTTGCTTTGCAGGCGGTGCGTATGATGTGCTTGTTTACTGCACGAGTTTGAATTCCTCGTCGAGAGCGTTGTCTTCTTTTCTTTGCAAATTCCTCTTCTCTCCTTCTCTTCTTCTGCTTCTTCTTCTTCTTCTTCTTCTCTCTTTCTCCTTTATTCTCTCTTCCCCTCCTTGATTTTTGTGTCTTTTCCAAATGACTGCTTCTCTATTTATAGAGAAGTTTGATGGGCTTTTGAGAAGTTGGGCTTCCTTCTTGGGCTTGCTTCATACTTTGGACCGGGCTTGCTTTCTGACCCGATAAGATTATTGGGTCGGGCCAATTTTCTTTTTAATAATCAAATTGAATATTAATTCAAAATGATTATTTATTTATTTTTTTGGCACTTTGACAAATTTTTAGTGCCTACAAATTGCCCCCTCAGTATCATGTTGCGCGTACACCGTTTGAGTGTGTGAGCGTGATATGGTATTGATCCTTTACTAACTGACTTGGAAGTCTTTAAAAACCAATAGATCACAAATTTCATTGTCTTGCCACTGTTAATTTGACCTCAACTTTTTACTGACTGCATTTTTTCTATGTATCACGATATCCAACTTAGCGAATGATAATTTTTGACATTTTGATATCAAATTGATCACTGTGGATTTATATTTCTTCAAGTACACTGTCCTCCGAGTTTACTTTGTAAAAACTCAAAACTTCAGTTTGATGACTTGTTTTGTTAGCAAGAATTTTCCGTGCCATTCAACATTCCATTTCTTACTTCATCATTGCTTCTTCAATTCCTCACTTAATTGCATTATTACATGTCTAATCATCTTCTTCTATTATTACCGTGCATGAATGACATCTTCATCATCTTGGGAATGAATTGAATGTCTTCTTTATAACCATTCCAACTTCTTTATGTCACATGCCTTCATTCTCATCTTCATTACCATTAACTTCTCTATTCAATTTCTTCATCAATTTCCAAATTACTCTAGTGTTTATTACACCTTAATGAGACAGTCTATTCCTATTCCGTAGATGGCCATCCATATAAGAGGAAGCCCACTGCATAATGCTTGACCCTTCTAAGATTTCGAGCAGTTAGCCAAGTCTCATGCTCTATCACTTCAGCCTCCATGCTCTTTATATTAAATGTTCTTTGACCAAGTTCATGAGAATGGGCTCACAGTCTTTGATACGGTGTTTTAATTTCTGTTTTTAGTGATCCTTTTTCTATGCATCTCCACAGCAACAACTAACTTTTTTACTTCAACCAATCTTATGCGATATTTTTTCTATGCATTGTTATCTTCACTTGGAATCCATGTCTGGTCTGTGGCTAGATTTTATCTCTACGCAACCATTCTTGTGGATTCACCTGCATTATGCTCCACTGAAAGTGCTTCATGTTTTGCATCCTCATCTCTGTGCTAAGCATCCCTGGATTTAGATCTTGTAGAATCTGTTAGATGAAAGTGTGGGGCTGCAATTAAACGTTATCAGAAACCGGTTGATATGGCTGCTCTTTGGAGTCCGAGGAACATGATAGCACACATTCTTGTTGTAAGGGATTCATAATGTTCTTGACACTTCTTATGTTGCTCCTGAAACTGAAGTTTCCGTTGCTGTTGTATGACCAGCCAATGTTGATGCTGGCGATGCTGAAAATTGAATCATGAATGTAACTTTGCAACCAAAAATGATAGCACAACCGTTGAAGTTGAGGTGCATTTGCTGAAGAGGTTGGCGCCACTGTTGAATATGCCCCCATAATTGCCAAAGGTGATGTCGTGACTGCATGTTACTTGATCGAATAAGAAGGTGATTGGGCAATCGCTCCTACCGGTGAGGCTGACTCTACAAGAGCTGATGTGGATGGTTGTTGACTACACTTGCGCTACTGATCGGGTGGTGTTTATCGTTTTGCTGGCATGCTGCTGTTCAGCAGCCTTGACCTGATCCGAGCAGAAAAATTGGGGAGAAATCTGCTCGGCCGACTTGTATTTCCCTGGCCGAGCAGATTTGAATGTGGCGCTGTTTGGTTCTCGGCAGACTAACTTCTGCTCGGCAGAGTTGCTCTTGGTCAGCCCGAGCAGGAATCTACTTGGCCCAAGGAAAAATCACTGAGCATTCTTGTATCAATTCTTGATGATTCCTGGGCCGAGCAGCTTTGTTCTCGACCGAGCAGATCATGTTGTGCAGCATCTGAGGAGTGCTTGCTTACTTGGTCCACCGAGCAGATTGTGCATGGGAAATTCTGCTCGGCCCAGGTGATTCCTGGGCACCTTGGGTCTATTTCCTCGGCTGAGTTGATCTGCTCGCCTCTCTCTGGGGCTTGCTCGGTTGAACTGATGTTTGCTCGGGAGAGTAGAATCTCCTCTTGGGCACTTGACTTGAATTGTCATCCACTTTGCTCTAGTTTGTGCTTTTTACTCTCTTTGATAAACTTTGAATAAAATCTGCATAAAACACAAAAGAGTATCATATTCTTCACAAAATAATCGAAAACTAGCAAGAATCAAGCATAAGAAGTGTACAAATACTTGCGAATTTGCACACTTATCACTAGCAGAGATGATCAATGCCTCATTAGAAATGCTCCTGAAGTCCAAGTCATCCTTCTTTAGTTCGTTGTTTTCAATGGATGCATTTGAATGCGACACAGGAGCTCCATGTCTTTTGAATGTTATCTCCATGTCATGGGCGCGTGTAGCCAACTCCTGGAAACTTCTTGGCTTGATCCCTTTGAGGATGTATAAAAGTTCCCAACTCATACCATTGATGCACATTTCTATAGCCGATGTCTCGTTGATGAGGTCTTTGCATTCAAGGCTTAGTGCACGCCATCGGTCAATATAGTCTACAACGGGCTCGTCCTCCCACTGTTTGGTGTTAGTGAGCTCACTCATGCTGACAATGCGGCTTGTGATGTAGAATCTATTCAAGAACTCTTCTTCCATATGATCCCAGCTATCTATGGATTCAGCATCCAGGATGGTGTACCAGTCGAATGCAATACCCTTGAGAGAGCGCACAAATTGCTTCACTAGTTGATCACCTTCTGTACCGGCATTATTACAAGTTTCCACAAAATGAGCTATATGTTGCTTTGGATTACCCTTTCCTTCGAATTATTGAAATTTAAGAGGTGGATAACCTTGAGGCATGTGCAGACTATTGATTCTTTTGGTGTATGGCTTAGTGTAACGCGAACCATTAGAAGACTCTCCAGACACTTGACTCTTGATTGTCGTTATTATCATCTTCTGCAGCCGCTTCTCATCATAGACGATGCTCTTGTTTCTATTAGCGTCGTCTAAAATGATTTGGCAAGTGTTATTGCCATAGTTCTTGGTGTGTGGATTTTCTCACATTCAGTTACAACAATTTTGTGAGCTTCATCGTCCTCCACTGCCACTTGAAGACCAACGTCTCTGGACTTTTCCTTTTCGCGCAGTCCGTTCACCACTTTTCGAAGAACTTCGATCTTCTTGTCACTCTCTTTGCTTTCTTTCATTACAAGCTCAAGCATTATCTTCATCTCCGCCATTTGCTCTTCAGTTGTCTTTGTTTCCACAGTCATGACAGAAGCTCTACTGAATTTTGAAGCCTCAATTTTTTCAGCTGAGGTCACCTTTGCTTTTGACAAGAAGGTTTTGTTAGCACCGACGCCTCCATTCATGGCAGCAGTGAACGTGCGTTTCTTTGTTGGTACTTTTGTAGCACGCAGACTTGCAGCAACTTCATTAGTGCGTTGCGCGGCGGCAATGATGGACTTGGTTCGTAATGGTGTAGTGTGGGTTCGGCTAGGAGTGCGAGAGTTTGTTGGCTGAGCAAATATTGTTGTAGTAGACATGGTTGTTACGCCGTAGGGATGAGAGGTAGAGAATTTCACGTAGGGTTCACCAAATTTGTAAACCCAATATTTTGTATTGAACAAAATAAAGTTACAAATGTTTTCTTTGTATTGGATTTCAGAAGTTTGTGTGTTCACTCTCTATTTCTCCTCTGATTCTACTTTGTTAACACTTGTATCTGCGTGAGTTTGGTTGATTTGAATGAGTGAAGGTCGCGATGACTTGCTTTCACTTGTGTGTTGTTGTTTGCTTTGCAGGCGGTGCGTCGAGCACTTGTTGACTGCGGAAGCTGGAATTGATTTATTTTGCAGGCGGTGCGTTGAGCACTTGTTGACTGCTTGAGATGGAGTTGATTTGCTTTGCAGGCGGTGTGTTGAGCACTTGTTGACTGCTTGAGCTGGAGTTGATTTGCTTTGCAGGCGGTGCGTAGGATGCGCTTGTTGACTGCACGAGTTGGAATTCCTCATCGAGAGCGTTGTCTTCTTTTCTTTGCAACTTCCTCTTCTCTCTTTCTCTTCTTCTTCTTCTTCTTCTTCTTCTCTCTTTCTCCTTTCTTCTCTCTTCTCCTCCTTGATTTTTGTGTGTCTTTTTCAAATGACTGCTTCTCTATTTACAGAGAAGTTTGATGGGCTTTTGAGAAGTTGGGCTTCCTTCTTGGGCTTGCTTCATACTTTGGACCGGGCTTGCTTTCTGACCCGATAAGATTATTGGGTCGGGCCAATTTTCTTTTTAATAATCAAATTGAATATTAATTCAAAATGATTATTTATTTATTTTTTGGCACTTTAACAAATTTTTAGTGCCTACACCTCCATGTTTCCTTAAGTCCAACATGTACCCTAAATGTTTCCCTTATTCCAACACTCCCCCTCAAGCTTGACTAAAGGATTTAGACAAGCTTGGACCCCAGAGCCCTTGCCTCATTAAAAAACCTAAGTAAGGAAAACCACATGGGATAAAACCATACCTAGGACAAAAAGAGTACAAGAACCCTCGGCCAGGGTTATGTCTAAGGGATGATACTTGTGAGTCCAAGCCTTGAATGGATGAACTCACACACCTTGCTACTAGCAGCCTTTGTGAAGATGTCTGCTAGTTGATGCTCACTTTTTGTGTAGCTCACCTGAATCACTCCTTGCTCTACAGCCTCTCTCACTGACGTTGGGTTTTTAGGCGAATATTGTTAATACTTATCCTAATCACGCGATGTCAAACAAATTTATATGTTCCTAGGGTGACCTAGGGTCGAGTCCCAAGAGAAAAGCCTAGACGTTGTTTTCTATCGATAGTCACTAATGCAAGTCTACGAAAGATGGGGATTTTATATTTGATTTTGTTAAGTTATCTAAATCTAATAAAGAGAAATAAAATGCAGCAAGAACCCTACTTCATTCCTAGGTTATGAGATAATGATGCAATAATAATGATGCAAGCAAACGAAGTCATGAATGATACGTTTCTTAGGTTATTGTGTTGCGCATTTTAGATTCAACTCTCGCTCCTTCTCTAGAATGGATGCAACACTTAAGTACAATTCTCAAACTCTCGCTCTATTGAATCGTTTTTAGAACTTAAATCCCATAATCTCAACCTCTCGGCCTATTGATCGGTAATTGAAGTCCACAATAATGTTAACATAAGGTAATGTGTGTTTGTCACTCTCGCACACGAACACTGCCCTAAACATACAATTCTGAATTCTAAACCTCCTAAGTTTAACTCTCGTTCCTTCCTTAGGCATCTAAAATTCAGAACATAAATAAAGGGAATAAACAAACATATCAAACAAATACTTCATTATGCTCGGTAAAAATTCAGTTTTGCATTACAATCTAACCTAGGAAATCCGTGAGGATTCCCACCACAATACTACTCATTCATGCTATGAAAATAAATGAACAAAACAGAAATAAAAGATAGTGTAGAGGTTGCCGGTGTTGGAGAGGAGATCCTTGGCGTTTCCTCAAGCTTCTTGTCGTCAAAACCTTTGGAGTAGCCGCTGAAAAATCCTTCCAAACTGTCCCTCTTGAAGCTTGTTTGCTCCCCAAATAACTGTGTTCTTTCTCTGGCCGTCCGAGCTCTCGTTGTGTGTGTTTAGGGTTTTATTTTTATATGTGCTCAACTTTTGGGCTTTTTAACCTAGGCTGAAATTTGGGCCCATGTTCTGTTCAGCTTAGTTTCTGACCCGAAACTCACTTTTACTCTCTGAATTAGAACTCAGTGTAAACATAGAAGTTGTAGATAATGAAATAGCTTTCCAACATGATATCACCCGCTTCAATCGGACTTCCGTGCTGTTTTCTGCAATTTTCTCAAGATCGATTGGTCAGACTGCCTCTTCGGGCTGCCACTTGCTTGGTTTTACTTATTTTTGCACGTTTCCAACCAAAACTGATCCAAACCATTCCAAATCATGTTATATGCATTATCAACCTGAAATGGAATAAAAGAGTATCAAAAGACGCGATAAAACATCGAAATGAACAAGAACTTAATGGGAAACATGTACAAATGCATAGAACATTTGTTCGTATATCAAATACCCCACACTTAAGTCTTGTTCGTCCCGAACAAGTAAAACCAGAGATCGTGCAGTAAGTCAACATTATACGCATGGCATGGATATCGAGAGAAGTTCAATAAACATATAACAGTCTCTACTCTGTTTATTAAGTTAAACTACTCCTAACTCACTTTCGTAGGAATCACGGATGCATTTAGCATATGCATCAAGCCTTTAAACCCCTAGGCTGCCCTAGTGGACGAGTTATAGTCTCGTGAGAGTTTTCAGAAAAGGAATACTCACAAATCCCACCCGCATTCATACATATAAAAATTCAGAATATGTTCACCGAGTAGTAGTTCAATGCAATCCATTAAAAATTCAGAGTTACTCCTTTTATTCACCAACGCAATCCTTGGAAATCAATCAACTCAATATGGCAATACACACTCACACATTCAACACCGAAACTAGCATTCATCGGGCTTAATTCAATCTCAATTTCCTGTGCAATATATATGAAGATAAACGCTGCTCACGCAAGAACATAAGTCACGCCGTCCACCTATGCTTGCAAGGGAAAGTACATAAGCTTTCGACCACAAACTCATTCTCAAGTTTTAGACTACACGTCGTAAACCGTAAGAGAAGAGGAGTTTCGACTATCTAACATTTTCAAAACATACACACAAGTCATGTAGCTTAAGTACAAAGTACAAGGGTCATACCATAACCGTCCATGAAAAGCTTAATATAAATGTCCGACTTACACGCATGCGATATAAATTATAAAAGGCACAAAGTCATGAATCAAGTATGCAGGTTATATTCATTTTAAAACATTTATTTTTTGTTCCCTACGAATACTTTCAAGGGGGAACTTACCTTCCTAACCCTCGGCATTCGTAAGAACTTTTCATTGAATTTATACAAATGCTTTCAAGGGGGAACTTACCTTCCTAACCCTCGGCATTTGTATAGATCTTCCAACAAAATTCAGATTTTTTTCTTCCAAATATTAGGTTTAACCCCACACTTAAAACTTGACAATGTGCCTACGTGAAATAAAATTCAGCATGCAATGCAAGTAAGACAAATACAAGTACAAATCAGGTCGGTTATGATCACCTAAAAGCATACAAGAACTTGTGCAATGCGTTTCAATGATAGTTATTCATGCGAATGCTAATCTAACTTCACTTTTCATGCATGGAAAGAGTTCGAAACCAAGCCAAACAAAGCTAGTCTAGATGCCAAAACGTATGAGTGCAATTGCCACAAAGAATATCAATCATCCCAAAGATATGTCACATGAAATCGAGGCTTAACTCATGCTGATCAGATTTTGAAATATTACTACTCAATGCTCGGTGAACTTTTTCAACGTGTGATCAACAATTTATGTATAGTGAATGCGGTAAATTCTGCGTCTAACATCTACAAGGCATGGAATAATGACGCGACAACTCAGAGATATGAAACCACCCCACACTTAAAAGTTTGCTTAGTCCCTAAGCAAAGAAACAAATAAAGAACAAAGAGAAAGTTATAAGAAAACTTCTCTCGTGTGTGGTAGTCCAACAAGCAACGTGAAGCTTCCTCCCAAGCAACAATCAATCGAGCCCTCATACATAAGCCTAGTTTAACGTCTAGGCCAAGACGTGGCTACTGCCGCTGCTCCCTCAGTGAAAATAAGGTTCTAGAAGTACTTCGGGAGGTTTCCTTCTCGAACGTCTTGTGCGTCCAGATGACGCTCTCTTTGCTCCCTTAAGGGAGACAAGATGGGTCGCCTACCCTTAGCTTTCGGTCAGCTCTTGCTGCCTCGGCGATATTTCATTGGTGCCTTGCTCGTGTGATTGATTCTGCCCCGATCGTCAAAGTCCCCTCTTTTACTCGCCCTATGTTTCTTGCGTTTGGGCTTCGCCCTCCTTGTATCCCTAGGGAGTTCCGCTCCATGATATGTGTCTTCATTACATTCCGAGTTACTTTTCACACCTGAATTCACGAGAACAACAAACAAACGATCAGCTTTCTGAATAGTAGAATTTTCAATAAAAGGTACCGTCATTGAAAGCTTTTCGTCGTGCACTTCCTCCTCAATCGGACGCTGCCTTCTTTCCTCAACTACATCAGCATCTTCTTCTTTGGGTACCTCAGGGACTTCCTCATCTTTGAGGGTAGTGGCAATTACTTCCGTTTCTTCCATGTCCCGTTGCATCAATGGTTCTTCTTGTTGCTCCCATTCGAAGCTCGCTTGTTCTGCCAACATTCTGCTCATGTTTTCTTGTTGCATCTGCAGCTCGTCAATCTTATTAAAGAGGAGCTTGTTATCCTCTTGCAGCTGTGCGAGAGTTGCTGCTAGTTGTGCGGCAGCGGGCAGCAGGGAAGATTCTTCGGTGTATGGCATTCCATAATCACTTTCCTGCGCTTCCTGCTCGTACTCATAGCTGCTGACCTCCCGCTGATAGTTTTCATTCTCATATTCATATTCATCTCTTGGCTGCTCGGCATAGTGGGGGAATTCAGGATATTGATCTTCGTATTCATACCACGGCATTGTCGGTTCTTGTTCGTAAAAATCTGGATTTTCTGGTTCGAAAGGAGGGTCCTCATAGAATCTATCTGAGTGTAATCTTCCCTCTGAGTTTGGTAGTCTCGTTGGGTAGGGGCTTAAGGTGAATCATAGTATCCACCGAGGCTTTGGGTATAGCATTCCCAAACAGATTTTTCTTCTTCCTCTTGCGGAAGAGTGGCATTCCTTTGCCACATCGGTTCCCGACATGTCTCAAACTCTTCTGGTCTTTGATAAGCAGAAACTCGATGCGGAGGGGTATCATATATCAGCGTGTTTGCACTGGTGAAGTGGGGGGATGAGAAGTATGGTTCCATGTTGATCTAGTTGCTTGCTTTCGATAAAAATTCAGCGCGTCCCCTAATCTGAAATTTCGTACCTTGCACACAATCAAAGGACGATGTGATTAGTAACAACACAAAACAGGATACACAAGAATAGCACGCAAGCACGCAATCACAATCAACAAGTAAAAAGAAAAATAGAAAGTGAAGTAAACAAACAAAAGCAACGATAAATAGAAAACTAGTCTAAAGGCTAATCCCCGGCAACGGCGCCATTTGACGTTGGGTTTTTAGGCGAATATTGTGAATACTTATCCTAATCACGCGATGTCAAACAAATTTATATGTTCCTAGGGTGACCTAGGGTCGAGTCCCAAGAGAAAAGCCTAGACGTTGTTTTCTATCGATAGTCACTAATGCAAGTCTACGAAAGATGGGGATTTTATATTTGATTTTGTTAAGTTATCTAAATCTAATAAACAGAAATAAAATGCAGCAAGAACCCTACTTCATTCCTAGGTTATGAGATAATGATGCAATAATAATGAAGCAAGCATACGAAGTCATGAATGATATGTTTCTTAGGTTATTGTGTTGCGCATTTTAGATTCAACTCTCGCTCCTTCTCTAGAATGGATGCAACACTTAAGTACGATTCTCAAACTCTCGCTCTATTGAATCGTGTTTAGAACTTAAATCCCATAATCTCAACCTCTCGGTCTATTGATCGGTAATTCAAGTCCACAATAATGTTAACCTAAGGTAATATGTGTTTGTCACTCTCGCACACGAAACACTGCCCTAAACATACAATTCTGAATTCTAAACCTCCTAAGTTCAACTCTCGTTCCTTCCTTAGGCATCTAAAATTCAGAACATAAATAAAGGGAATAAACAAACATATCAAACAAATACTTCATTATGCTCGGTAAAAATTCAGTTTTGCATTACAATCTAACCTAGGAAATCCGTGAGGATTCCCACCACAATACTACTCAGTCATGCTATGAGAAATAAAACAAAACAGAAATAAAAGTAGAGTAGAGGTTGCCGGTGTTGGAGAGGAGATCCTTGGCGTTTCCTCAAGCTTCTTGTCGTCAAAACCTTTGGAGTAGCCGCTGAAAAATCCTTCCAAACTGTCCCTCTTGAAGCTTGTCTGCTCCCCAAATAACTGTGTTCTTTCTCTGGCCTTCCGAGCTCTCGTTGTGTGTGTTTAGGGTTTTATTTTTATATGTGCTCAACTTTTGGGCTTTTTAACCTAGGCTGAAATTTGGGCCCATGTTCTGTTCAGCTTAGTTTCTGACCCAAAACTCACTTTTACTCTCTGAATTAGAACTCAGTGTAAACATAGAAGTTGTAGATAAATGAAATAGCTTTCCAACATGATATCACCCGCTTCAATCAGACTTCCGTGCTGTTTTCTGCAATTTTCTCAAGATCGATTGGTCAGACTGCCTCTTCGAGCTGCCACTTGCTTGGTTTTACTTATTTTCGCATGTTTCCAACCAAAACTGATCCAAACCATTCCAAATCATGTTATATGCATTATCAACCTGAAATGGAATAAAAGAGTATCAAAAGACGCGATAAAACATCGAAATGAACAAGAACTTAATGGGAAACATGTACAAATGCATAGAACATTTGTTCGTATATCACTCACCTTGTGGCAGTCTACTTCTATATGCTTTGTTCCTCATGAAATACTGAGTTGGATGCAATATGGATGGCCGCCTGATTGTCGCAACGCATAGTGATGGGTGTGTTGATCTTGATGCCTAGGTCGTTGAGGAGAGCTCTAATCCATATCAACTCATTTATTAGCTTTCTCATGGCTCTATACTCTGCCTCAGCGCTTGAACAAGAGATCACCTTCTGTTTTTTGCTTCTCCAAGTTACGAGATTACCTCCAATGAAGGTGCAATAACTTGTGGTTGATTTCCTAACATTCCTATCTCCTGCCCAATCTGCATCACAATAACCTACCACATCGGTGTTGCCATTCCTTCCCATCCAGATTCCTTGACCAGCCGTGCCTTTGAGGAACTTCAAAATCCTCTCTACCATGTGCCAATGGTGCATCTTTGGTGTTTGCATATGCTGGCTAACCTGATTCACGGAAAAGCATATATCAGGTCTTGTGATAGTTAAATAAATCAACTTACCAACCATCCTTCTGTACAGCTTTTCATCCTCAAAGGGCTTTTCTCAAGTGGAGTATCCTTCCTCAAGTGGAGTCGTTGCTGGTTTCACTCCAAGCTTTCCTGCTTCACACAAAAGATCAGGTGTGTACTTCCTTTGTGATAAGAATAACCCCTCTTTCGAGTTGCACATCTCAATACCAAGAAAGTACTTTAGTTCACCCAAGTCTTTAATATCAAAAACCGAATTGAGAAAAGTTTTAGTTTCGAGTATACCTTGTTTGTCATCTCCTGTGATGATGATATCATCAACATACACAAGGATCACAACTATACCTGATGTCTTAGTGAGTGAAGAGTGTATGATCAGCTTGACATTTGTTGAATCCTCTTTTGATGAGAGTTGTGCTCAGCTTGTGGTACCATGCCCTTGGTGATTGCTTTAGACCATAGATAGCTTTCTCAAGCCTAAGAACCTTACCTGGTTTGACCGTGCTTTCAAGCCCTGGTGGAGGATGTATATAGACTTCTTCTTCAAGCTCACCTTGTAGGAATGCATTCTTGACATCCATCTGCCATAGATCCCATCTTAGGTTTGTAGCAACTGAGAGGATGACTCGAACTGAATGGAGCTTGGCCACAGGTGCAAAAGTGTCAAGGTAGTCTTCCCCATATGTTTGAGTGAATCCTCTTGCCACTAACCTTGCCTTGTACCTCTCAATCTGTCCATCACTCTTGTATTTGATGGTGAATACCCATCTGCTGGTCACGGCCTTCTTACCTTTGGGAAGATCAGATTCATACCAAGTTCCATTCCTCTCCATGGCTTTGGTCTCTTCTTAAATTGCAGCCATCCATTCCTTGTGGTCTTTGGCCTCTTCATAGGTCTTAGGGACTTCCCCATCGTCCAACTTGCTGATGAAGCTTCGGTGATCCTTTGGGAACCCATCCAAAGAACAAACAGACTGAATAGGATAATCAACAGCAGTACCATTATAAAATACCCTTGTGTTCTTCCAGTTTGATGGAGACTTCCTCAGCCAAGTGCTTCTTCTTAGAGTTTGTGTTTTCTCAGCTTGAATTGATTCTGGTTCTTGATCAGCAGGGTGTGTTTGTCCTTGATCAGCTTCTTCTTCATTCTCCTCTTGATCATTCAAAGTTTGAGTTGTCAATGATCCTTCTTAAGGCTGCAACTTTGTCTGATGGAGAGTTTGAGATATCTTTCACTTCCTCCCATCCTGCCTTGTCAAAGTAAGCTTTGGATTCCATGAACTTCACATCCTTGGATAGCAAGACCTTTCTTGAAATAGGATCATAGCACTTGTATCCTTTTAGGGTGGCAGAATATCCAATGAACACACCCCTTGTGCTTTTCTCATCCAGCTTAGTTCGAAGCTCACCTAGAACTAACACAAAAAAGAGGCACCCAAAAACCTTTAGATGATTAATGTGTTAGAATATTGAGAATGGAAGAGTGTGTAAATACAACCAGATTGTAAGAATAGAAAGAACAACAAGGATGGATAAATCTGATTGTATTCACTTGATAATATTTGATTACAATGGTCAGGTATATATACTACAAGATTGAGTATATCAAAAGCCTATTCTAATGGATAGCCACTACATTAATTCTCCACTACATTAATTCTCCGCTACATTAATTCTCCACTACATTAATTGTCTTGTTAATTCAATGGAGAATTTATTGAATCTGTCCCCATAGATAATATCTTGAATCAAAGATATCTGTCAATACTCCCCCTCAAGCTTGAATCGGGCCTTACCTTATTTTGGTTTGTGGCAGATGAGTAGCACTTTCAAGGGAGAGACTTACCTCTCTTAACCCTTGGCACTAACCATCAAGTACTTTCAAAAGTGAGACTTACCTCTCATAACCCTCTGTACTTTGAAGATGATTCAAGCTTGGAACCATGGAGATCTGCCTCTTTAAAAACCTAGGAATGAAAAACCACATGGGACAAAACCATTCCTAGGGAAAAAGAGTGCAGATTCCCATGATCAAGGAAGTTATGGCTTAGGGTGGCTAGTGAGTCCAAGTTTTGGAAGAATGAACTCACACACCTTTAAGCTTGCTGCCTTAGTGAAGATGTCAGCTAGTTGTTCATTGCTCCTTGTATAGCAAGGGAGGATAACCCCTGTCTCCACCATCTGCCTAACTTTGTGACAGTCCACTTCAATGTGTTTGGTCCTCTCATGGAATACAAAGTTGGATGCAATGTGTATAGCAGCTTGGTTGTCACAATGCATGGTGATTGGAGTTGAGGTCTCAATGCCCAAGTCCTTGAGAAGAGCCTTGATCCATATGAGTTCATTTGTGAGCTTCTTCATTGATCTATATTCAGCTTCAGCACTAGAGCATGAGATCACCTTTTGTTTCTTGCTCTTCCAAGTGACAAGGTTTCCTCCAATGAAAGTACAATAGCTGGTGATGGATTTTCTATCCATTCTATCTCCAGCCCAATCTGCATCACAATATCCCACAATCTCTGTGCTTTGATTACATCCCATCCATATACCTTGGCTAGGTGAGCCTTTGAGGTATCTAAGGAGCCTCTCCACCATATGCCAATGATGCATTTTTGGTGTTTGCATGTGTTGACTCACCTGATTCACAGCAAAACAAATATCAGGTCTAGTAATGGTTAAATATATGAGCTTACCAACCATCCTCCTGTATTGCTTAGCATCCTCAAGTGGCTTATCCCCCTCTCTTATGACTTTGTAGCCTTCCTCAAGAGGTGTCTTTGCTGGTTTTGCTCCAAGCTTCCCTGCTTCACTCAAAAGATCAAGAGTGTACTTCCTTTGAGATAAGAAGAGCCCCTCATCAGATTGGCATACTTCAATTCCAAGGAAGTACTTTAGTTTACCCAAATCTTTAATGTCAAAAACAGAATTTAAGAAAGCTTTTGTAGCAAGTATACCTTCTTTGTCACTTCCTGTGATGATGATATCATCAACATACACAAGAATGACAACTATACCTCTTGGACCAGAGAGATTGAAGAGAGTGTTATCACCTTCTGACCTTTTGAACCCTTTCCCTAAAAGTGTGGAACTTAGTTTGTGGTACCAAGCTCTAGGATATTGTTTCAAGCCATAAATTGCCTTCTTTAGTCTAAGGACTTTTCCTGACTTTATTGAGTCTTCTAGGCTAGGAGGAGGAAGCATATACACTTCTTCTTGTAGTTCTCCTTGAAGAAAAGCATTCTTGACATCCATCTGCCAAAATTCCCACATAAGGTTCGTTGCAAGAGAAAGAATGATTCCGACAGTATGGAGCTTGGCCACTGGTGCAAATGTAGTGAGATAATCCTCCCCATATGTTTGAGTGAACCCTCTAGCCACCAGCCTTGCTTTGTGCCTCTCAATCTGCCCATCACTCTTGTATTTGATTGTGAAGACCCACTTGCTCGACACAGCCTTCTTTCCTTTGGGTAGATCAGATTCATACCAAGTGCCATTCTTCTCCATTGCCATTGACATTAAACTAAACGCCCATACAAAATGAGCTCTCTTCACGGATAGCCTCCCTCCATTCCTTGTGTTCCTTAGCTTCTTCATAGGATCTTGGGACTTGTCCTTCATCCAATTTGCTAATGAACACCTGATGTTCCTGAGGAAAGTGAGCCAAGGAGCACTTGTTTGAATTGGGTGTGCTACAGCCTTTCCATTCTAATAAACTCTCTTGTCTTTCCATGTTGAAGGATGAAAAATTTTTATCCTTCCACTCCTTCTTAAAGGCACCCCTTCTTGCTGACTACTT
The DNA here is from genome assembly GCA_006409495.1 of Sedum album. Taxonomy (NCBI): domain Eukaryota; kingdom Viridiplantae; phylum Streptophyta; class Magnoliopsida; order Saxifragales; family Crassulaceae; genus Sedum; species Sedum album. The sequence goes on along the minus strand of QZGG01003367.1, from coordinate 1,883 downwards.
TGCTCATGTTGAGGCAGATTTGTTTGAATGCTTTGTTGCACATCTTGATCAGAAATGGCTTCATTTTGGCTATGTTACTGACTTTGTTCAGAAACATCTTCTACCATACCATCTTGATCATGACTATATGAGCTATCTTCTTCTATACCATTCTGGTCATCTTGATTTCCCCCCTCATAATTAAGATGGAGTGTTTCCTCTTGGGTAGGAGCAGCTCGTGTTTCCTTTTTATAATGAGGCAAATTCAGCCCAAAACTCTCTAAGATGATCCTTAAGTTTGTAGCTTTATCTGGTGGTGCTTGAGAAAGGTCCTTGAGCTCATCCCAACTCCTATTCTCATAGTATCCCCTTGTCTCCACAAACTTCACATCTCTGGACACTAGGACTTTCCTTGTTTCTGGGTCATAACACTTGTATCCCTTTTGAGTTGCTGAATAGCCAATGAACATTGCCTTTATGTTTTTAGGCTCGAGTTTTGAAAATTCAGAAAGGCCTCAAGAGCTCTATCCTTTGATTGGATCAATGTTACCCAAGTATACTTAGATTTTCATCAATGAACGTGACAAAGTACTTATGATTTTCCCTAGATACACAAGGTGCAGTCCATACATCAGAATGAACAAGATCAAAACAATTCTCATAAGTAGTTGATGATTTTGGATATACAGATTTGCAATGTTTACCCAAAATACAAGCTTCACACTCATCATTTTGAAAAGAAACACTAGGTAACATCAACTTAAGAGCTCCAGAGTTGGGATGTCCTAATCTAGCATGCCAAACTAAATCATTAACCAAACTGGAGCTGAATGCAAACTTTGAATCAGACAATGTATTAGTATCTTCAAGCAAATATAAGCCTTCTTTGGCTACTCCTTTTCCAAGTAAATGATTGCTTTTAGTGTCCTGAAATTTCACCTCATTAGGGTTGAAAATAACATTGCAATCTAAATCAGATGCAACCTTTTTAACAGATAACAAGTTAGAAGTAAAACTAGGCACATAAAGAGCACTTGACTTTTTATCAAATAATTCAAGATTTCCGACACCCTCAATGGGTATTTATCACCATTTGCAATCACAACACTTCCAAGGGCAGGTTTAACATCACTAATCAGTTTAGAGTTACTAATCATGTGATGAGATGCACCTGTATCTATAATCAAAGATTTTGATGTGTTTGATGTAATGAATGATTTACCTCTAGGTTTACCTGAATTTTCTTTGAGAGCTTTGATGAGAGCTTCAAGGTCAGATTTTCTTATCATCCCATCCTCATTACCCTTAGAGGTAGTCAATGCTTGTCCTTCTCCTTCATTGGACAGATGAGCTTTAGCCTCCTTGAATTTGTTTGGTTTAAGGTGAGGATGAAGAATCCAACATTTATCCTTTATGTGCCCCTTGTTTTTGCAATACTCACATATCACGCCCTTTCTTTCTTCTGATTTGTGCACCACCTTGTTGGCTAGAGCTACTTCAGCGTGGTTAGCCATGGGAAGATCTCCTTTTCCTCCAAAGAGCCCAAGGGAACCTTGCTCCTGCTGAACTTGAGCACACACTTCTTCGAGTGTAGGAAGTTTATCAGCTCTCAAAATTTGTTTTATCAGATCATTGTAGGTTGGATTTAGTGTAAGAAGTAACCCAAACACCTTGTCCTGCTCCCTCCTTTCATTTGGAGTTGCGGGATCAGTTGTGGTTGGTCTAAGCACTTCCAGCTCAGCCCATAGGGATCTAAACTTCCCAAAGTGTTGTGTGAACTCCATTTCTTCTTGCCTCAGATTATTGATGGCCCTCTTGACCTCAAATACTCTGCTCAAATTTGATGTGTTCCCATCAACCTTTTGGATTGTGTCCCATAGGTCTTTGGCTGTCTCACAATATGA
>QZGG01003366.1:0-24054 GCA_006409495.1 Sedum album | reverse complement strand
AGTCTTCATAAACTCTTGTCCTAAAGGTTATGTGGTTCAATCCATGGTTTCACCAATATTCTTGTCATGTGGTGGAGTCTTTCCTATGTAATTGATTTCAATTTCGATTAAAGGTCTTGTAATAGATTGATCATGTAATGGTGTCCCATAGAAATGAATGTGTGAATGGAGATTGAGTAATTGGTTGAACTTTATATCTAACAAAACAAGTATTTTTGTAAAATTGGATGATATATGAACGGAGTCAGATCCAGTGCTGCGGAATGCGGACAATGAAATAAAATGAACAAAAAGGATCATTAACATCTAAATATGTAGATCATAAGTTGTATGCTCTCATATTTCAGTGCTCATGCCAAAATTTACAAGTTTCTGGTAGATGTTGAAGATAGCTTGCTAACAGTCAGTTACATGAAAAGTTACTTATGATGAGGTTATCGAGCTGATGGTGCAAGGTTTTCTGAGAAGTGTTGGGGCTACCGATTTCAAGAAAGCTTGTTAACAATGTCTTGCGAGAAGCTTGTGGCACCTGAGCTACTGGAAGGCTGTTCGTCGTTTACTTCACTTGCCTTTTCGGTTTTGATAGCATCTTGTATTGCTAAAATTATATCCTGCATTCTCTGGTCTTGAGTGGCTTCGTGGTTCAACACATTGTATTGCTATTTCCGCTATTCTCCAGATGGATTTCTATTTGACATTTCCTGTCAGATACGGGTCCATGATGCTCACTACGTCTCCTTTGCGGATTAATGATCTAGCCTGCAATGTACCATTCATACAACATCTCAGCCATTTTAGCACTTATAAGTTTTAAGTGTCTCTTTACTCATATGAGATTTAGTGCAGTTCGCATAGTTTACAATGTGGTTGGTACTAAAGGAGATGAACTAATTAATACCCAGATAACTATGCTCCAGTCTGCGCCATATTCAGCAGCTGAAACAGGTTTTCTTCCAGAGATGAGCTCTAAAAGAACGACTCCAAAACTGTAGACATCACTCTTTTCCGTCAATTGCTGACTAGCATAATACCTGAACAAGCAAATTTGATCAGCAAAGGATGTACGCAGTAAATGAAACTATTTAATGGAGAACCAAATATTGTCTACTGAGTCTTACTCGGGTCAAGGTAGCCTACAGTTCCTTTCGCCACACTTGAAACATGAGTCAAGTCGTCTTCTGATTGTATTGAGAGTCCAAAATCTGAGACTTTAGCCTTCATATTTCGGTCAAGCAGAATATTGCTTGTTTTCACGTCTCTGTGAATTATGCTCGGATTGCAACCAGTGTGCAAATATTTCAAGACCTGCAACAAGATAAAAAAGTGTCTCATACAGTACATGCAAGAGTTCCTGCCTAAAATCGGAATTATTATATATTTCAGGGAAAATAACCTTTAGCTGCATCCTGCGCAATCTGAAGACGAGCTAGCCAGTCTAGTTGCTTACCACTGAGAGAACCTGTCACCGAATCACAAGATATCCTCCGTTAATGAATAAAATGAGACAACAAAAAACAAAACAGTTACAGAAATGCATATGATATGATACTGATAAGCATCTCCTGCAACAACCATGTATGTGATCTCTCAACGTCCCTTTATGCATATATTCATACACCAAAATGCATTGATGAACCTCCTGACAGTAACCAATTAAAGGAACCAAGTTCCTGTGATGAATTCTCGAGAGCAAGGCAACCTCGTTCATGAACTGCTTTGTATTGTGGCTGGAAGAGTCAGACATAACCTTTACTGCCACTTCTTTTCCGTCTTTCATCTTCCCATAGTAGACTTGACCAAAACTTCCCTTGCCAATATTTTTTGAGAAATAGTCGGTAGCCTCTTCCAGATCACAAAGTGCAATGGAATAAGCTGATCCTTCTTCCATTAAATGTCGACCCCTGGCAGTTAAGTAGGAGTCTGAAGCCCTGGAGCTAACTCGAACTGGGTCACCTGAAAAACCTCGAATAAGTGTTGATTATATTCTGCAATTGCAAGCACCGGCAAGAATTTCAAATAAGTTTAAATTTTTTATCTGAGGGCACACCTTTAGTCTGATGTCTTCTGTGGGTTCTTCTTCTTCTTCGCTGACAAAGGAACATCAAAATGATAAATAGTACAGTAGCAAGAGCTGCGAGCAACCCAACTGAAATCCCAAGTGTCAACTTGGCGTGTTTGCTCAGGCTTTTTGCTCTATGCAACTTTGGATTTCTTTCAAAACTGCAACATTCATGGATACATAAATTAAATAAGTTCTTCCGATATGGTGAAATTTAAAAAGTCCACTTACTGGAAGACTTTTTTCTTCAGCAACGCCGTGGGGATGTCTCCACTAAAAGAGTTGTTCTGAACGTATCTACCAAATTTGAGACAGTTTGCTATATTCATTAAGGGAACAATAAAAATAACGTGTAACAACTAACGAGAGATTGATGAGTTACATACATTTCTTGTAAATTCGGTAAGGTGCCAAGGAAAGAAGGTAATGGACCTGAAAATGCGTTGTCCTCGAGATGTCTGCATTTTCAACAGGCAAACGATATTAGTAGGAAAAACATGATACAGAATCAGGTTGACTAAGCGTAGGCAAACTGTATAATAAAGCACTTACAATATTTTTAAGTTCACAAGATTGCTCAGGTCTGGAATTGGACTGTTTAGGGAGTTACCATTTAGCCGCCTAGTTTTTAGAAGAAAAATCATCTCGGGAACTGAACTTTGGAGGGGGAAATATAAGGAGATACGTAAACCAAAGAAAGTTTCAGGACTGTGAACTTACAGCTCTATCAAGCCATCCATGTTCATAAGTTCATGCGGTATTTGGCCTTCAAATTCTTTCCTGACAAATCACTGTCGTACAATTAGCTGATGATACATTAAAATTTATATCTAATATTTTTATAATTATACAAGTGCAAATTCTTAATTCTACGTGAGCTCGTAAGGACTGAGGACCGTGCTGTGAACTTTCATATCAAATAAAATGCTAGCTTATAAGATCACAGCAGTTAAGGTTTCTCTGGCAAGTATAAAGGGTTTACATTGTTTCTATTCTTGGTGGTGTATCTGTGTGCAAGTAATCCATTCCCACGAAACTGGAATGCACGGATCCCCTACTTCATTTGCCCAAGGACTTTCCGCATCTAATAAGCTAAGCGCATTTAGGCCAATCACTGCAGTGTAAAAAAGATGTCAGTGAATGCACAGCAATATATTGATCACGTCTCAGTTTAGTTTTAAAATCGGTCATGGACTTACTGTCTTGTTTGCTCGTCTTTGAGGCAATCTTCAAATATTTACTAATTTCGATTGCGCTCAGGAGTGGACCCTGTGTAGAGTCTGGAGTTTTTTCAAACGAGAATGACAATACAAAATCCAGAGACACGTTCATGTAGCTAGGTTCATACAAGGTGTAGCTTCCATTAGCATTTTCAGCAATATTCACAACCGCATTGCTGTAATCTGGCATGTAAGGTTGCGTCATTTTAAACTTCCGTGTCTGATTTGCTGCCAAATCTTGAATTTCAGCAAAGTATGCATATGCTCGAGCATTCGCAGGGAAATCATCCAAGTTCAACCTGTAGCTGATTGTCCCCTTTGTGCCAATAACAGCAGTTTGCATCACCTTAACCGGTGGGTACTCCCTAGTTCTTATCTCAATATTCCGTGTAGTGCTGATTCTTTCCGTGCCAGGGGCAATATCTACCAGATAATTCTGTCTCTTGTTAAGGTCTGACTCCCAAATCCTGTCATAGGGGTCATCAGGATACCTGTTACCCAAAACACCAGTACTAATGTTAAATGCTGGATTGTCTCCGAATATTGCAATCAAGAATAAAGGGTAAAAGAGGGAAGAACTCACCGAATGACATCTTTGTTTAAGGCTCCAAAATTGACCCTTGCTGCAACCTTAAGAAAGAAATTATCCTCAAAATCGGTAGCATACATGGACACATTCAAAGGCCTCAATTCAAGAGTGGATATAAACGGAGCACCAGTAGTAGCACAGCAAAGACACACATCAACAGAAGTAGACGCAGCCCTGACAATAATCTCCTTCACATACAGTCTTGCCCCATCCTCAATCACCACAGTTGCCCACCAAGTAGCATCCAAGTAAAGTCTAAACTTAGGGTATGTTTCCTGATCCTCCAAGCTTCCATACTTAAACATAGCGCGTATCAAATACCTCCTGTGCTCCTCAGTCCCCAATTTGTAACAATACTTGCTAGTGCCAGTGCTTCCATCTTCGTTAATAAAGTCTCTGCGCCATTGATAGGGTCTGCTAGTGTTGGAACCTGCACTTGGGTCATCTGTAACTTTCACCGATTTCCCAAAACTAACCAAATCCTTATCTGAACTCCATTGCAACCCAGTCACTGGGTCAGTGTAGTTATCTGAACCTCCACAGTCTATGCTCACAAATTCTACATAACATAAAGTCTCAAATTATACCAACAAAATCCAAACCCAGAAAACCTAAACCCTAAAAAAACAAAAACATTCTAAGAAAACATAAAAAACACATACTTGTGACTTGGGGTTGGAGTAAATGAGGTGAAATCAAGCAGAGAATCAGTAGCAGAAGAGGCATAGAGACCAAACCCATTTCTCAGTTGTGACTCAATCACTCAACTCAAAGTCATTCATTGAGGAACATGACAATCTTTAGCTGCTGTGATTTGGAATTCAACAACTTGAAGAACTTTCTACCTTACCACATAAACAATCACAGCCTATCTACCTGTCTGTCTTGGCATCTGCATCTTTAGTGGCTCCATGATCCTTCTCCATCAATAAGGTGCTTTTTTTAATCAAGAAGAATTTTCTTTTGGAAAAGTTTGGATCTTTTGCTTTTGGGTTTGCTTTGAAGGATGTGGTTAGACAGTGAGTCAGTCAGTGGTGTTTAAAAATTTGAATTTTTCTATTCTACTGTTGGCTGTTGCTTCTTACTGAGTTGAATGTCAGAAAATCATTAAATGGTTTCCAACATGCATGAGGGTCCCTACAACCAATGCATTGATAACTTGTTGAAATTCATTTTTGAGGAAGAAATGCTCTTCTAGACTTGTAGTTAAATTTCAGTTATACTAAAAACAGTTGAGAATTTCTTACAGATGGGAAACTTTCTTTTAGAGATTGCCCAATTTTGTATTTTTCTTTTAACCTAAAAAATTATGCAACTAGATATTCCTCAGCGAAAGTCTCATATACAAATTTACTCGATCGTTGGTCCTAAATTTGGTGAACAAATAAAAAGTTTCGCCTTTGCTTTAGGTGAGCAAATCTTTATTTTTACATCAGCATTCTCTTTTGCTTTTGCAAAAGTTACTTGCTATGAAGATGAAACAAATTGAAAATGATACCATGATATAAGAGAGGACCCATTTGAAATGTGACCCTAAATATAAATTAAATTTCCACAACTAATCCAAAGACTTAATTTTGATGAATTGTTGATGCATGTTTCCCTTTCACTTGGGCACCACCAGCCAAGCATAGTAAATAGTTTTTGAAAAAATCATTTTTGTGATTTCAAAGGGCTTTGGTTTGGTTTTGGCTTCCTTTTCTTTTGCCTTTAAAGTGTTCACTTTGCAAAGATCACATGCATGGGTAAGTCATGATGCTGGACTGATCCAAAGATAAGGTGGGACTTAGTTGGATGGCTTTGAATATGATACTTTATGCTCACTTGTAGTGCAGCCAACTTCCCACCAATATACCATTCACACTTCCCTATCCATCAACACATTTATTTGGTTTACATGGTGAATGACATTTGCAAGGAAGTGTAACAAACATGGTACATATTGATCATTCAGTGCTTACTAATTGTGGATGATCCAGTTTACAAATATGCACTATGATGGTAATTATATTGTCACTTTTAAAGTGTTTAGCAGAATTCGAATTCAAAACCTTGGCTATTCAAGTTCTCATGCTCGTCCGCCACATTTTTCTTTTGTTTATCTTTTGCTCTTCAGTTTTTTTATCTTAAAAAGAGTTTTTTATGTCGTCTTTATGCATGGCAAGAATTAACATTACTCAGTTATATGCCATTTCAGTTGTACTCAAACCTCTATTAGTTGTGCTACGTATCTAATGATGAGCTAAAGAATCCAACATGCACTTCAAATAATTATAATAATGACCAACAGAAACTAGTCATTATTCAATACTAGTTGTGGGCATTTTGGGCGAGACAAGATTTAAATAAAATGTCCACGTCCGCGATTTTTCAGCCTTCTATCATTGCTTGTGTCTCTGATTTTGCCATTCTCATGTCCACGTACCTGAATAGTTTTAGTTTACACGAAAGTTGATTTGTGTATTGCAAACGAACTATAAAAACCTGTAGAGATAGTTTGGATCATTACTTTCCTTGTTCTCTAATTCCATTCTTCGCCTGAGTTCTTATACTCTTCTCCGATAACCATGTTGTTTCTGGTGCGCGTCTGAAGGGATATGGCCTTCCTGCCACCGCGTCTGCTCTCCAAGGACGGGTCCCTAGAGTGCTGCTGCTGTTGCTTGGGACTTGATCAAATGGCAACTTGATATCGGTTTGAATCGTGTTCCGAAATCAGTATTTCGCCCCTTACAAAAGCCTTAGGGTTACACGAAATCTGAAGTGAGATAAGACAAACCGGCCAACACCGATCAAGGCTCTTGGATCGAATGTTGATGACGTTTGTTTAGTCTTTTGGTGTATCAATACTAGTGTATCTCAATACCTCTATGCTCTAGACTTGTATGTCTCTCCCACCCACTAAAATCAGTCATTCTCAATATAAATATCAGGGTCTTTGCAGTTGCCCAAAACTGCCACGTTCAGCAGTTACACGTGGGGACACGTTCATGGGGACAGGTCCCATAACTGTTCAACGGTTACACCCACTTGTTCAACAGTTACATAAACTGTTCAGCAGTTATAAAACTGTCTCACCCAGAGAATGACACGTGTCGACCCGTCAGTTGGTGCATGAGGACCCATCCCTTGAGGCAAGGGACCCGTCCGTAGGATCCGTCCCTTGAGGTAAGGGACCCGTCCGTAGGACCCGTCTCTTGAGGCAAGAGACCCGTCCGTCATCCAAGTAGACTATGACACATGGGGACGCGTCCGTTGGTAATGAGGACCTTCACAAGGGACCCGTCCTCATCCAGACAGACAATGATCAATACATTGGTGTATGCATTAGTTCATGTAACAATCATCTCTCATGCGTGGCCACACATGATATATGATAAATACATCTAAAACACCAACAATCCTCCCCCTTTTAGTGTATTTTATCATAACTTGCGCATAAGTGGAAATGTCCATTACGATTGAATTTCCACGTAGTGTACAGCTTGAAACACCCTGAAAATCATGGTGTCCGTAAGGATTGAACCAATCAATCCCTCTTGGGTGCCACAAGACAATACACACGCAAGTCATCTGACTAAACAAAGTTGTCCTGACTCGTTAACGGCCATGAGTCCATATCTATTCATGAACATGTCCGAGGCCTACCTGAAGCCTCATGAAGCGGCCAAACTTCATGTTCACATAGGTAATTTCCTTATCAGGGACCGCTCCCTATCGTGTACCTACTTTACACTTTTTCAAGGAAACTATTAAGATTCAGGGACGGGTCCCTATCAGCCTATTCAGTAGGACAGAGCAAACGTGGGGGTTAAATCATGCTCCCAGCCTTTAGAAATGAGCTTGTGCCACATTGAATTCTGTCCCGGAGTTACCGGTAGGAATTGGGTGTCTCACCCCTAAAGGACTAGTCAGGTACGTACGTGTGTACAAGTCCCACCCCCTCATTAGATCTCACAACCATGTCTCTTGCAAGACCCTTCGTCAAGTGATCTGCCATGTTCCGTTGTGATCTAACGAAATCAACCGATATCACCCCGTGTGAAATGAGCTCTCTGATCACACTATGCCTCACACCTAAGTGGCGTGATTTCCCATTGTACACCTGGCAATAAGCCTTATTCAGCGCTGCAGCACTGTCACAATGTATTGATATGGGTGAAATTGGTTTCTCCCACAATGGAATATCATGGACTAAGTCCCTTAGCCATTCTGCCTCTTTACCAGCAGCCGCTAAGGCAACAAGTTCAGATTCCATCGTAGAGGACGTCATGCAAGTTTGCTTCTTGGAAGCCCATGAAATAGCACCTCCCCCAAGCAGGAATATCCACCCGCTTACCGAGGAATGGTCTTCTTCACTTATCCAACTTGCATCTGAGTACCCTTCCACAACAGAGGGACTGCCAGTGTACATCAGAGCATAATCAAGTGTTCCCTTCAGGTACTTCAACACTCTATGTACCGCGTCCCAATGATGAACGCCAGGGTTGCTAGTAAATCTACTAAGCTTACCCACTGCAAAAGCAATATCTGGTCTTGTGCTAGTCATAGCGTACATCAAAGACCCAATTACTTTAGAATATTCCAGCTGAGATACAGCTGCTCCTGTGTTAGGGACGAGTCCCTTAGCAGGATCATAGGGAGTGCTCACAGGTTTACAATCATAGTAGTTGAATTTCCTCAACAACTTCTCAATGTAATGTGATTGAGTCAACATGATACCTGATTTGTTTCTCATTATCCTTATACCAAGAATAACATCAGCCTCCCCCATATCTTTCATGGAGAATTGTGATGACAAAAACTGTTTCGTCTCAAGGACCCGTCCATGACTGGTCCAAAAATCAGCATGTCATCAACATATATGCAAATTATGACTCCTTCACCAGAATCATCAAATTTGCTATATACACACTTGTCCGATTGGTTTAAAACAAAACCATTCGACAACACAACCTCATCAAATCGTTGATGCCATTGTTTAGGAGCCTGTTTCAGTCCATACAGGGACCTGTCCAGTCTGCACACCTTGTGTTCAAGACCAGCAATGACAAATCCCTCAGGTTGTTTTATGTAAATTTCCTCCTCCAACCTTCCATTAAGGAATGCTGTTTTCACATCCATTTGATGGATGACTAGATTGTGAATTGCTGCCAAAGCAATCAACAACCTAATGGTTGACATACGAGCAACCGGAGCGTACGTGTCAAAGTAATCCGTCCCTTGCTTTTGTCTAAAGCCTTGGACCACAAGTCTAGCTTTAAACTTGTCAATACTTCCATCCGCTCTCATTTTCCTTTTGAAAATCCACTTACATCCCAAAGGTTTACAACCTGGTGGCAGGTCAGTAAGTGTCCAGGTACGGTTCCCCATGATGGATTGCATCTCATCATCTACTGCCTCCCTCCAAAAGGACGCATCACGAGACTTCATAGCCTCGTCAAAGGTTCTAGGATCATCCTCAACATTGTAACAATACAACTGTTGGGAATATATTTCATCCCTTGTACCTTCCAACAAGTAAGTTTGAAAATCATTACCAAATGACTTTGCTTTTCTTACTCGGGAACCCTTCCTCAGTTCAGAAACTTGTTCATCCGAAGGATTAACATTATCATTCTGAACATCAGAACTGAGAGACTCACCATTTGAAATAGATTTCAATTGGAAGTGTCCCTCATCACCCTGTTCTGAGTCCAAGTCCCTGTAAGGGACCCGTCCCAGACCAGTGACAGAGCCCTTTGAAAGGAAACGTCCTTCATCAAAGATAGCATCCCTCGATTCAATAACACTATGAACCGAATAGAACTTATTTGGTTCAATTACATAGAACCTATAAGCCCTCGAGTGTTCAGCATATCCAATGAATATACACTCCACACCTCTTTCACCAAGTGTCTTATGCTTAGGATCTGGTACTCGGACAGCTGCCCTACAACCCCAGACCCGTACATAACTCAAGCTGGGTTTCCTTTTGAACCAAAGTTCGTATGGAGAGGACCTGTTCCTTCGGTTAGGAACCCTATTTAAGATATAGCATGCAGTAAGCATGGCCTCTCCCCAAAACCCATCACTAAGTCCCGAGTAGGAGAGCATGGAATTCACCATCTCCTTTAACACTCGATTCCTCCTTTCCGAAACACCATTTTGTTGAGGTGTATAAGGAGCAGTGACTTCATGAACGAGTCCAACAGATTGAAAATAAGTTGGATCAAAGTACTCACCACCTCTATCGGTACGGAGTCTTTTGATCAAAACTCCCTTTTGAGTTTCGACCTCACTCTTATAAATTTTGAATTTATCAAGAGCTTCATCCTTGCTGTGCAACAAGTACACATACATATATCGAGTACAATCATCGATGTACGTCACGACATACTTTTTATTACCCAAGGATGGTGTCGCATGAAAGTCACACAAATCACTATGAACGAGTTCAAGCATACTACTTTCTCTTTGAACATTAGAAAAAGGTTGTCTAGTGATCTTAGTAAGCATGCAAGTTCTACATTTTTCAATATGCTTATTAAACATGGGAATCAGTCCATTATTACACATGTCCAGTAATCTCTTATAGTGAACGTGTCCAAGCCGAGCATGCCACAGAGAGGAACTGTCCTTCGAAGGGACCCGTCCTTCTGATACATTATTATCATGAGTATTGACCATGTGAACAGATGTTGAAACATTAGAAACACTAAGTTTAAACATTCCATTACATAAGTAACCACGTCCAACAAACAAGCCACACTTAGTCAAAATGAATTTATCGGCTTCATACACTTGCCGAAAACCCATCTTATTGAGAACAGGTCCAGAAACTAAGTTCTTTCTAATGCAAGGAACAAATAACACATTACAAAGATTTAAAATCTTTCCAGAAGTAAATTCCAAATCTACTTGACCATGCCCAAGTACAGGTGCCGTTGACTCATTTCCCATGTGAAGGACCCGTCCACTGTCGTTGTAACAAACGACTTGAACATAGATCTGTCCCTACACACGTGCGACGTAGCACCAGAGTCAATCCACCAAGAAATCTCATCATCCTGCATATAAATGCCTCAGAAATGTTAGAAACATAATCCAAAACAGGAATAGATTTCAAACATGACACAGTTCCCTGAAAGGGACCCGTCCATTTCTGACCTTGATGAGTACACTGCCAGGTTCCTTAGAACTCTGACCAGACTTTGGAACTTTACCCTTCTTTGCAGAACGACAATCTCGTTTGAGATGTCCCATCTTGCCACAGCCCCAACATTTGACACCCTTCCCTGGTTGGGACGGTTTCTTGTTAGGTCCACTGTCAGTGTTATCAGAAGAGCGTTTAACACCCTTCCCCTTGTCCCTTTTAGAGGACCCTTCCTCTGTCACATTGACAGAGCCAGAAACCTGTGGTTTCTTACCCTTCTCCTGCGCACGAATACCATCTTCGATACGCAAGTGGCTAGCAAGCTCAAGAAGAGATAGATTCTCTTTCTTATGCTTCAACATGTTCTTGAAGTCCCTCCACGAAGGAGGCAGTTTGTCAATGACACTGGACACCGAGATTGCCTCGTCCATCTTCAAGTCATGTTGGGCGAACTGCCCCAAGATACGTTGTATCTCATGGAACTGTTCCATAACAGGACGACTGTCCACCATCATGTACTCATTAAAATTGCTCACAAGAAATTTTACACTGGACGCGTCCTCTGCCATATACTTAGACTCAAGAGAATCCCAAAGTTCCTTAGCAGATTCAACATTTTGATAAATATCAAATAGGGAGTCAGACATACCATTGAGGACGTGTCCTCTGCAGATGTAGTCATCGTTCTCCCACTTGTTCCTGATCCTCAAAGCCTCCACTGAAGAATCATCACCCACCTCAGGAATGGGTGTGGACAGGACATACGCCACCTTCAGGTTGGTCAGCAGGAAGTGCATCTTCTTCTGCCAGCGACGGAAGTCAGTTCCCTCGAACTTGTCCAACTTCTCCATCTTGCTTGCCATCTCACGAACAGTTGCCATGGATCACCGAATACTGATTTCGACTGTTGTTGCTGGTGCGTCTGAAGGAGATATGGCCTTCTTGCACCGGTGCTCTCCAAGGACGGGTCCCTAGAGTGCTGCTGCTGTTGCTTCCGGGGATTGATCAAATGGCAACTTGATATCGGTTTGAATCGTGTATTCACTTTCCGAAATCAGTATTTCGCCCCTTACAAAAGCCTTAGGGTTACACGAAATCTGAAGTGAGATAAGACAAACCGGCCAACACCGATCAAGGCTCTTGGATCGAATGTTGATGACGTTTGTTTAGTCTTTTGGTGTATCAATACTTGTGTATCTCAATACCTCTGTGCACGTTGTTTCTTGCCCACTAAACTCAGTCATTCTCAACATATATATCAGGGTCTTAGCAGTTACCCAAAACTGCCACGTTCAGCAGTTACACGTGGGGACACGTTCATGGGGACAGGTCACATAACTGTTCAACGGTTACACCCACTTGTTCAACAGTTACATAAACTGTTCAGCAGTTATAAAACTGTCAGCAGTTATCTAAACTGTTACAACCAGAGAATGACACACAGGGACGCGTCCGTTGGCACATGAGGACCCTTCACAAGGGACCCGTCCTCATCCAGACAGACAATGATCAATACATTGGTGTATGCATTAGTTCATGTAACAATCATCTCTCATGCGTGGCCACACATGATATATGATAAATACATCTAAAACACCAACATAAACCTCAGCCGGCAGCCTAGGGGTCACCAACGCCGCGAGCGGCACTTTCTTCTGTAATGCCAATCCGAAAACCTCCTCCATATCCATCTTCCCAGTTCCATCAGGCATTTTCCAATCAAATGAATGGACTAAAGTTCCCAAAATCAGCTCCACCATTAGTACACCCATTCGTGTACCGGCGCAAATCCTTCGTCCTGCACCAAATGGAATCAACTCAAAGTCATTCCCTCTTGGATCAATCTTTGCATTCCTCCCACTCATAAAACGATCAGGGTTGAAACTCAATGGATTCTCCCATATATCCGGGTCACGCCCGATCGCCCATATGTTTACGCTAAGTCTAGTTTTTTTCGGAATGTAGTATCCGTTTACCATACATGCTTCGGAGGAGACACGCGGTACGTTGAGAGGGGTTGGTGGATGTTTGCGCAAGGTTTCTTTGCATATTGCTTGCAAGTACGGTAGTTTGGGAAGGTCTGATTCTAGTATTTGCCTGTCCCGACCGATAAACCGGTCCATTTCTTCGTGTGCTCGTTTTAGGATCGTCGGGTTGTCCAACATTTCAGCTAATGCCCACTCTACTATACTGGCCGCTGCGTCTGATCCGGCCGTGAACAAATTCTGGAAAAAAGAAAAACTTATCAAATGCGGATATATAAAGCACAAATCATTTTATTGACTGTTATTTGAAGTCATTTTTACATTCCGAAACTACCCTTCAATATTTACTCTATTATATTTCTATTTTACTCCTTTGATTACAATATCTATCCTATATATAAAGTGCAAGAAGTAAAATTGACGGTTATCTTTAAAGCCACATTTCATATCTCATAATAATACCCTTTCACCTTTTACTAATTACATAAACATGCCCTTACTAATTATATGTGCACCAATTACTAGTTAGGAATAAAATGCAAAGAACAAAAACGTGGAATTTGCTATGTTACCAAAACGAGAGCTTTGATGTTAACGAGGCTTAGTCTTTCACCTTCACTAGTCTTGGCTCTGTGCTCCAACAGAACATCAAGAAAATCCTTCTGACCTTTACGAGACCCGGCTGCGGCCAAATGCTCATCGATCATTTTCGTGATCAGTAAGTCGAATTTGTTTCATACCACCTTCAATTCCTTGCAAATCCATCCAAGCAATTGAAGGAATCCAATCGCCGAAGTTGAAATATCCGGCT
The DNA here is from genome assembly GCA_006409495.1 of Sedum album. NCBI lineage: Eukaryota > Viridiplantae > Streptophyta > Magnoliopsida > Saxifragales > Crassulaceae > Sedum > Sedum album. The sequence goes on along the minus strand of QZGG01003366.1, from coordinate 10,258 downwards.
GTGGTCATCAGCTCGACCACCATTTCCTTAAACTCATTCGACTCGGTCCCGACAGTTACAAAAACCCTCTTACCCAAAAACACTTGTCCAATCATGTTAGCCATTGCATAGTTTAGCATTTCAGGTACTACAACCACTTCTTGTCGTTGACTCGCGTTGTAAATGGTATGTATCATGTGACCCATTTCGATCGTCCGTGCACCTGACCACTCCTCGAGGGCTTTACCCCCGAGAAAATGGAGGTTGCTAAGTTTCCTAAGCAATTTCCATCTAGGACCATAGTCAGCAAAGACTAAGTCCTGTGCATTATAAGCCAAGTTCGTAGCACCAGCGTTCGGTGGACGATTCGAAAAGTTAAGATCCAACGTCTTTAAAAACGCCTTGGCCGCATCAGGTGTAGATGCCACCACCATATCACAAGTACCCATTTTCAAATGTAACACAGGGCCATACTTCTTGGCCATCTTAGCTAGAGCCACATGAGGCATTGAGCCTAAAAGAGGAAGAGCTCCTAGCACAGGCCAGCCTCTAGGACCGGGCGGAAGACGCGAGACAGTATCAAGGATTGAGCATTTGAACACTGAACCGGACTACGTAAAATAAGAAAATAGAAGACAGAACATCTTTTAGCAAGAGGGAGAATGGAACAGCCATTGCACTATTTTTTTCTTTCAAGAATGTTTTTCTCAAGTGTGAGTTTCAGGTGAAAACAGGTTGTGATTTATATAACAAGTTGATGAGATAATTTCTTACATTTTCTTGAATTTGCATGAGACTGTTAGTTGTTTATATATAGTCAACGTGCGTTGACTTATAGGAATCTACCCATACCCACATGATCAGGGCCAGTTAGGCAAGCCTGATGGATCATATACGTACGTGAATCTTGAATTTTTTTGATGAATTCATTGTGCTCTTAAATTGGCATCAGATAAATGCACACAACAAACATTTGAAGAAGGTGAGAACACATGCTGTCAACTACCTTCCCATAACATGTTTTAATCGCTTGACTGATGTGTTTTGCGTCAACTGAATGATGTTTTTTTTGGAATGAGACATTGAGAGTACAGCAACTTAGATAATTGATGTGTAACATCAACTTCCACATAAAAATTAGAGGTACTTAAGTGATGAAAAACCGATGTACGTGGAAAGTATAATTAACAAGTACAGTAAATTTAACACCATAATTTTACGTAACCAGATTAGTACATCTGCATGGGAGTATAACTGTATAATTAAGGTGGTTAGGTTTTAGCGAGTTCTCTGTTCAGTTAATGTTTATCTAACATTCTCAACCGGCATGCAACATGAAACGAGTCAAAACTAAGTAATTTTGACAAATGATTCAGAAAAAATTTCATAAGATTATAGTGTAAAATGTTAAGACAACATCAATTTTATACCCGCAATAAATAACAGGACATTACTGGATCTGATCAGTCCACTACATGACATCATGGAAGTATAAGGTGGTCAAGGTAATTGTTGGGCTAGCAATTTGAATATTTTTTATTCTAAACAATTGTTTCACCCAAGAGTGTTTAACCTTAATATTTTACTCAATAATTTGATTCATTTCTGACAGATCTTTAGCAACCTCCACTGATTTGAATATTGTCAACGAGTTGACAAGATTAAATTAAGTGACTCAATCCAGTGACCTTACTGATCAGGTTTAATAACATTAAAAAAACTAGAAAATGAATGTAGCATACTTAAATGACCTAACTAGTGTCGGTAGGTTGATGAAAACGAGTCATTACAATGCTTATTAAAATCTAAGTTAAGGTTTGGTAAGATTACAACACTAGCAATTATTGCTCACGTGTTACTAAAGTTATTCTTAGTATGTTCGATAGTTTAATTAGAACTTTCATCCATCAAAAGTGATTGGTACAAATTGTCGATTATTAATAATTCAACGGATGAGATTTTGTCCTAAATAAAACCGTCAAACTCAACCGTTAGGGTTTTTTACAAATTCAATCGTCCATTTAATAAAAAATAACTTTAATCTCAAACGCCGGATTATCAAAATCAATGATTGAGATTAAATCCTTACGTGTCACATATACTTAACTTTTCTCTAGAACTCAACCCCATCATATATAAATGTATACATAATTGTAGGGTCCGGTTTATGTGAGATACCGAGTTTATGTAAAATTAAAGGACAAAATTATAATTGTTGAATTTGATTATCGAACGGTTGAGATAAGAAGTTATGATTAAATGTGACGACTAAATTAACAAAAAATTTAAAAAAATTATTTATTAAATCGAATCCATTCATTTATTAAAATCAATGAAGGAGCGTCTCACAAGTATTTGACTTTCACTTATTAGAACGATTTCATTTAATCTCTACTATATATAAAACGGGAAGTGTGCTATTAGCGGTTACAAGATGAAGCCACAATTTTTTATGCCTATAATACCCCTAAATTTAACTATAATTACTTTAAATAAATCTCATATTAACCTTATTATACATTAAAATAATTTATAATATAAATATGCACGTATTGGATTATTGGAATGTGCAGTAAAGACTAGTATATATAATTAACTTCCCTTTCAGAATATATTAATCAGTGTTATTAAACCCGACCCGACCCGGCGGATTGACCCGGTTGACCAGGGACCGAATACTTAATCGGGTCATTTTCTTGTTGACCCAAAAATGCAATTGACTCGGGTTGACCCAATCAACCCGGTCGGTTCAACCCTTTGACCCAACCAATTGAACCGATATTTAATTTTTCAAAAATCTTTTACGTTAAGATTCGAACCCTAAACCCGGTCGGTTCAACCCTTTGACCCAACCAATTCGAACTCTAACCACCCAACCTAATTCATTTACTTAAAGAGAATTAAAATTGATAAATATACTTTTAAATTCATTTACTTAATACTTTATGAAAATTAAAATTGATAAATACATTTTTGAATTTGTATATATATCTAATATTATATATTTGATATAAGCATTGACACAGGGTCGACCCGGGTTGACCCTCTAACCCATTGACCCAGTGACATAACCGGGTCGACTATCGGGTCGGGTTTCATAACATTGATATTAATTGTAATCGACCCGACCCGGATTGTCCAACTCACTTTCAGTCGGATCCTTGCGTCGCGCTTGCTCTGTTTTCCTCGTCCACCGCAAATCGTCACCGGTTAATCCCTCCACGAGTTTCTGAAATCATCATCGCTTACGCTTCGTAAGATCGAATTACCTTTCACTGAATAATGCCGTTCTTCGCTTGCTAACGGTTTATGTATCTGATTTTTAATTAGGGTTTATAGATTGAATTTGGGAGATATTTTTTCCTGATTAATCAGTAACTAATTCGTACTTTTTGGATACATTTGAAATTTAGATTGATTTTTCGAAGATTAGTATTTTAATTTCTTAAGGGTTTAACTTTTAAGCGCACATTTTTAAGCTTATTTGGCGTTTGATGAAAGAAGGATGTGTAACTTTTGTGCTTAATTGTCGAAAAAGATTTATCTTGTTGTTAATTTGGTGTTCGAGTGTAGTGTATATGAGTCTTGGGTGTTGTTAATGGATGTTTGGTCACCTTATCGGATTCAGGTGTCTTTGTTTGCAGTTACTCTTGCTTCTGCATTGGTTTCACAATTCTCTTTGTGTTGGTGCGAAGAAAATGGTTTCATCATTCAGAAGGGGGATGCAGCTGCATAAGGACGTGCCGAGAGCTGCTAAATTTTATTCGGAAGGCTTGGATTTTACTGTTAATATCTGCAGTTTGCGTTGGGCTGAACTCCAGACAGGTCAATCAAGCTTGCCCTTATGCCGTCAAACAGGTAAATTATATTCTCACCTAAGGTTTGCATTCTGTAAGCTGTTTACACTTTACACAGTATTATACATTTATGCTTTGTTTGGATCAAGGATAGAGTAAGGGAAAGAAAATTACATGGAAATTTTAAGTTAACTCATTTTCCCATGTAAAGTTGGTTGGAAAATATTGAATTGTTTCTTTAGAGTTTCTTTACATTTCTTTGATCAACCAAGCACCCTATCATTTTCTTTTATTTTTTCTTTTCAACCCTCAAATTTTCCACGAACCAAACGAAGCCTTACTGTCTATAACAGATTTTCTCATACAATGCATGTTTGTGTAAAACTACATTTGAATCAGCGGGTTTCAAAATGGACACAAGAATTGCACTTATTTGTGTATGAATGCTATTTTCAGCTACTTGGGAATTCAAAAGGGGAATTCCTCTGTTTTATTACCAGACATCAACAATACAGTGACGAAGCTGATGGCTTTAAGAGCCGAACTCGATGGGCCCATCAAACATGAGATTCATGGCAAGGTAATTACCACAGCAATCTGTAATAGGCCACACTCCTAAGTCCTAACTTCCGGTAAAAATATTCTCTGCCGAATTTCTGTTTACTTCTTTCAGGTTGCAGCTATGCGATGCATTGTTGGCCATATTGTAGGGCTGTACGAGCCACACTAAGGATCATCCACCTCTTGAGGCTAATTACAGGTACGAGAGGTACAGTCCGTAATTAAGGCATTTGCTGATTGTGCTATTATCACTTGTATATTTAAAACTTTAAAGCACCTTTTTTTGTAAAGCAAGTTGCGATTTTTCATTCATATTTTGTGAAATCTATGTAAGTTACAACATACACATATATGTCTACTTTTCGTTCTACTTAACATTTCAGACTTGTAGACAATTATTCATTCATGTCAAACGTTTACATCTGGGTTGTTAATCGTGTTGCCTTTCTCATTGTTGTTACAAACTCGTCGTGGTTTATTTGTTCATCCTGAAGTTGGAAAATGAGAAACAGAAATCAATAAGAAAAGTTTACAAAGGGAATTAATTAACTACTTACTATTTATTGATAGTAGTATAGAGCCGAAAGGATACTCAGGTGACGGTATCCAAAATTCCAAATTCAAACCTCTGCTCAAGCAAGCCCTTGGTTTAATAAGAGTTGCTACATTATAAGCCTCTACTTCAAGAAGAGTTGGTTTGTAGCATTTGTGGTTGCATTGTTGTCTTTATCAAATACTGGAATGCAGTGTTTAGATGTTCTTCTGTATCCAGTCTGTTTATGTGCATTGTTGCAGTTATGAACTCGTCTTAGTCTATAGTCCCATTGCATCTGAATTAGCCTGTTAGCGAAATGGAAAGTTATCAAAGCATGAATATCAACTACTAGGTATATAATCTTCTAATTCTATATGAAATATTTTCGGTAAATGAAACACTTGCAGCTTCCATTAACTTTTTACTTCAATTTCTGATAATTTTGTTCTTTGCGTGGCCAGGTCTCATTTCAGCTCTGCCAGTGTGATGGTGCCGCTGTTATATGGCCTTGAACATTTCCTTCTCTAAACACCCTGCAGTTAACTATGGAACTGTACAGGATTGGGTTGAATTCTTTTTTGCTTTGCAGAAAGGCGAATTTATTATCTAAAAAAAGATCAACATACACGGACAAGACCAGCAACCAACATGAACCTGAACCAGACAGAGCTCACTAATGATACCAGCACTAATGCACCAGATCTTATCAGAACTCCGCTCCGCAGTTAAGCGTGGGTTGTATTCTAACAAAGTTATATTTTCGGACTGAAAGGGAACAGATACAGATGCCCCTAAGAGCAAATCTCTTAAATTTGTTAATTGTCCATGTTGCGCCGCATTGTACATCTAGAGAAGTATCCGGAGCGGCGGAGCCTCGCCCTCCTATTTCTCGATCCAATGGTGATCTAGAAACCGAAACAAGTTCAACATGAATTGCAATTTGTCCCTATGAGCGTTCTTTAAATTTATGCTTACTGAGAAGGGGAAAGCTGTCAGCATCAACATGTTCCTGATTATTCAGCATTGCAATTTTTAAAAAAAATATAAATTTAACATGAAAATATTTTTTGATTTTTTCAAAATTGAAATATCATATCGCCTGTCTTTCATTACATTTTAACTGATACTTTATTGAGAAAATATTATTGCAATCATTCCATAATCATAATTTACCTAGAGATATATATTTTTGTAGGAATTATATTATATGAATCCATCTATTTTGATGAACTAATAAATCCTTTTGCATCCGTTGATTGTATTTTTCAATGCACTAGATTGTGCCAACATATTAATAGACATATGAATTGCACATTTTTTGCACGTGACAAGATGTGATGCAATCTGATACACTGAAAAATACAATCAACGAGTACAAGAAGAGTTAATGAGTCCACCAAAATTGATCTACATAATACATTCCCTACTTTTATAATACCGACAACCTTATGCAGTTGAATTTGACTATTCTTTTTTAAATTATTATTAATTAACGATATAGTCTTAGAACAGACTACAGAGTCTTACAAGCCATTGCTTTACAAAAGATAACAAAAGAGGGCATATTCGAAAGGTTTCGAGAACATTCACATTCATTTCCCAATTATTTCTCGATTTAATCCTATTAACCAAATCCACACACTTTCAACTTCTCTTCGAATTCCACCGTTAGTCGTTCTTCCACGGTTTCAAGAAGGTGAGTTCGTACTTCGTAGATCTTCTACTTCAGTTGATGTTGTGTTAATCGCTGAGTTATGTTGTTGATTCACATCTTTTTGCAGTGAATGCGTATCTTTATATTCTATCTTGGTTGTGTGAATTTGTGAATAGTTGGATTGAGTTTGAGCGATTAGGTTTTGATGGCGCCTTCAAGATTTTAGGGTTTCTAGGGTTTGTTGATTGTGCCTCTGAATAGTTTTGATGGTTGGCATCTGCAAGGCTTTATATTCAGGTTGTGAAATTCCTTTTTGTTTATATCTGGAAATGTTAGATTTTTAGTCGTAGTGTAATCATTTGTTCGTTGAGCATGTTGTTGCTGTTGGAACTATACGGTTGCACATTTGTAAATTTTGGATACTTGGTTCATAATCACCGGCCGTAGAGGTGTGGGGTTGTCTAAAGTCCTGGGCTTGTATGTGATTTACAGATATTGATTATGATTACATGATCTAATGAGTGAATGCTTCACTTATTGTTTGAATCACTGGTTGTGTTTTAATAAAATTGGAATGGTAGTGGAAGTTGCTATGACAATTGACATATAAGATGGCATACTTGAATGATTTTTTATTTTGAGCGGTTTCATGGATCAAATATAATTTTTGTGGATGTATTAGGGATTATCGAGGGTGCAAAAATTAGTTTTCTAAGCATTATAAGCTGGATATTTTTGTTTTAAGCTGAAGGTGTGTGTGACGTCTCCAAGTACTTGTAAATTCATTCTATGAAAGATATTTGTAAAAGCAGTTGAATGTGTTATTGGAAGTCCAGTTTGTTGTGTGATTGCTGTTAATACAAAGGAGCTAACTCTATTGTTCTATCCAGGGTTAATGTGGGTGTGTGATACACAGCCGTGTCAAGATCTCTCGGTGATTGATAATTATTTTTCTTGACCATGCACTTTGAGTTTCTCAGTAACTTACGCCCCTTTGAAGGCTTTGTAAACAAGGACAGTGAAAACAGGAAGAAGACTGGAAATATTTTAATGGACGAGCAAGTTAGACAAGGTGACTTTTTTGGAATAAAATGGCTGGGATGCTCACTTTGTTCTCTTGTTCCCTGGAATTGGAAAACTAATGAGAAAACTCAGACTCCTCCCACTATAAACCGAAAGTTGACAAAACATGCTCGGCAACCGCAAACTGTTGATTCTCGCCTTGAGGCAACCCGCCGTCTGCGCTTCAGACCTTATGTCTCAAAAGTCCCATGGCACACTGGTGCAAGAGCCTTCCTGTCACAGTTTTTCCCTAGGTACGGTCACTACTGTGGCCCAAACTGGTCTAGTGGGAAAGATGGTGGATCACTACTCTGGGACAAACGGCCAATTGATTGGTTGGACTTCTGCTGCTACTGCCATGACATGGGATATGATTCCCATGATCAAGCCGAGCTTCTTAAAGCTGATTTGGCATTTCTTGATTGCTTGGAGAGGCCTAATATGAGTATGAAGGGTGATGCCCATGCCGCCTTTGTATATAAGACCATGTGTATCACAGGTTTGTCCACTTGTTACACATCAACTGTTGTTTAATTCTGCAGTTTGTACGTATATTTAACCATGTGATTTCTCTCTATTTCCAGGCCTCAGGAATATCTTGATTCCTTACAGAAAACAGCTGATTGGTATGCAGGCTGGACAACCATTAATAGCATTTGGATGGTTGGGGAATATGAACTGGAGAGGCTGGAACGCCTTCAAACCCAACACTTATACCTCTTCTCAAGACGTAAAGTGAACCAGGCAACAACATACGGGTGACTCATTCATAGCATATTGTCTCTAGCAGCATGGTCACGCCTATATAAGAGCCTCTTTGCTTGGATACTGGATCCACAGGCATGAATCTAAAAAACAGAAACTGTATCCTTGTTTAGTGTAAATATATGTATTTTACAGTCAGTTACCTACATTGCCTGTAGCAGCTGAAGAGAAGTGACACTCCCCCGTGGATGTTGGATTATCTCAAATCAGATACGGCAATTTGAAATCTTTTTGTTGCGAATTTGGTACCTTCATTCATATAACAAGAGTGGTTGACTGTGTATGACTCTAAAAAAGCACAACTACTGAAAGAGGTTTATAGGCTATTGCGCTTGAAATGCCCTGTTATTGATTCAGGAGAGGAACTAGAGTTTACGAACACAGTTCTTGTAAACTCAGCTGATGCTCTTTTGCCTAGTAACAACAGTTTTAAAAGTTCCAATCTTTTAATAGTGTATCAAAAAAAATCTTGAATAACAGTTTTAATAACCACTAGGGTGGTGTCCTAGTGGTTAGAGCATCTTCATAAATGTTCTAGGTCCTAGGTTCAAGTTTAGAGACACACCATACATTGAAGAATTCTCATTGGTGGATGCTTGGTTGGAGACATTTGATTAGAGATTGAGATTCTTACATGGAGATTGTATGGTTGGTGAATAAGAGTGCTTAATGGAGAATGAAGATTGGTGATGAGAGTGCTAACTTTGAGAATGAAGATTTATGAAGAAAGATGCTAATGAAGAGGATTAATTAGAAAGTATAGATAAAAGATGTAAAATTAGAAAATACTTGAGCTTAATGATACCGTTGTTCCAATAGGTCATCATTAAATGGTTCCGAAATTCATAACAACGAAATACTTGTAAACATTACTTGTAATCAAAAATAATCTTGAATAAATAAGTCAGGTCGGGTTTAATTTAATTGACCCGACTACCGTTACCAAACGGGTCAGATCTAACAGAACAATCAACAAGGAGCTCCGCCAATTGATAAACCCTATTCATTTGTGCCCTAGAAGAAGATTGAAAAAACAAAGACCAGAGCGACTTGATTCGACGATGACGACTGCAGATGCCGAGACGCTGGATTTCGAGGCGGAGGAGGACGATCTGATGGACGATGAAGCGGTCGGTGAAGTCGACGCTTTCGCAACACAGAAGCCGAGAATAATGTCGACTATAACTGGTGGAGCTGCTGCGAGTTCTTTGTTTGCTGATGGAACTAAGAAGACTAAGGGAAGAGGTTTTCGTGAGGAAGGAGAGAGGAGTAGGTTGACTGGTCGGGATTTTGATACTCTTGATACACATGGTGGACCTGGTCCTCTGAGATGTGAGTTTGACCTAATTATGAGTCTGTTTTGAATAGTTTTTGCAGATTCTTGATTTGGAGAAATTCGTTTTTAGCAGGAATTTTGTATTACTTGTGCATTTTCTGCCTTTTTGGCATTGTTATGTTGCCATTTGTCTTTAATGATTTTGTATCCATGTAGCTATTGAAGGATGGATTATTCTGATCACTGGGGTGCATGAAGAAGCCCAGGAAGATGATTTGCAGAATGCATTTGGCGAGTTTGGAGAAGTGAAGAATTTGCATTTGAATCTTGACCGCCGCACTGGTTTTGTCAAGGTAAACTACCGTACATCTTAGCAGTGCACAACTGCACATCACAGCTTTCATTTGTCTTACAAAGAAAAATGCCTAACCAAGAAAAATATTTATGCCTTGCTTCATGCGGCAATTGAAAACCAATATAAGCAAGCAAATGATCTAAAGTTTTATGTTTCTTTTGAAATCACTTAAAAAATCATTTGTTTTGTTGGTTTTCCAACCCTTGATGAAGCATGTCGTATATTTAGTTTAATGGAAATTAACAGCATGATTCTATTGTATGAACCTGGACCT
>QZGG01003365.1:0-24569 GCA_006409495.1 Sedum album | reverse complement strand
GTTTGATCACGCACTTTCTACGTGCGTTGCATATGCAGCCCTGGCTGGAGGAGCACACTCTTGTGCGAGCGGAGTACCTGACGCGCCAGAAGATGCGCCTGTACAAGGGAATCAAAATACGCGCGGATGGAACCGCGTACTGGAACTACAGGCGCGGACTAGAGAACATCAGAGCTGCGCCAGAGGTAATGGCGCCAGAGCCAGTGGCGCCGAGAAGGAACAGGCGCCGATCAGAGGATGCGCGAGCAGAGTCCAGCTCGCAAGGGAGTAGCGCACAGGTTATGGTTGATCAGCGCTGGGTGTTCAACGCTCAGCGCGTTATGGAGTATGTGGCACCACAGGGTGCTAATTTGGATTTAACGCCACCGAGAGGCAGGCACGCAGAAGAGACCAGACGGCTCAGAGCAGAGCTCCGATCCGGCCGTGCGCGCAAGCTGTCACGCGAGACTGCCGACACTACACTACAGATTTGTCTTGTTATTTAGTTGCTATTTAATTATACTTGAGATGTATTCATTTAGTATGAGTAGCTAAACTCACTGAACTCGGTTTGGGTTTTGATCTATGAATAATATGTTTTGAGGTCTTGTTCTTAATTTGCATGATTAAGTTTAGTATTATTGTTCCGAACTCAATTGCATGATAATTAGGTTAGACAATTAAGCGAAGCCTTGCACCGCAGACTTAGTTGTAGAATCTTTTATCTATAGTTAAACTATCAGAAGTACGTGACTGTGAATGATAGGAGTAACACTAGAATAGGCATTAACTACCTTGACCGGATTCGTTATTGACTAGACTAGATTGAGTAATAATATCATACGGACCTTGACCGGAATGTATGTGTAGGTTATTAAGCTGTGACAGGACCTTAACCTACGTGAACAACATGTCATGTATCATTAGTGACCGAGGATAAACATAGAAATTCATAGTAATAAATCTGAACCGAGATCATCTCTTGCATAGTTAAGTACATCTTTTTCACTTACTGTCTGTTTGTGCGCCAGTAGTATTTGCGCACCAGTTTCTGTCTTTTCTTCGTTCCATTTACTCACAACCCCAATTCTTAGTTTGTAGATTGAGAAGAGACTTCCACCGTTCCCTGTGGATTCGACCCCAGCTTGCCGATACTATACTAGTAAGGAGAGTCGGCATAAATTTGCAGCACTCAACGACGTGCTCGTCAAACATGATATCAAAAGTAAAGACAGAAATGCTTATGAGACGAGGTTGATCTTCAATCCTTCGAGCTTTCATCCTCACTTGATCTATATTATGATATCCTGAATATCTTTAGGTGTATAAATATTTGAACGTCCAAGGATCCCTCCAAAAATGGTTAAGGAATCAATTTATACGAAGTAGCAAAATCTGCATTTTTGGAGTTTCTCGAGAGTGTAAAGCATTTTTCTCGGCCAAGCAAGCTCGTTGTCCTTGGGCTACTCAGCCGAGTAAAGAGGTCTCTCTAGGCTTGCTCAGCCGAGCAAGGGTGGCCTGATCTCAAACATGAAGTACTCGGGCGAGCAAACTATCTACTCGGCCGAGCAAAAGTCTTCTGATTTGAAAGTATTGATTTTGATGTGTTACTCGGCCGAGCAACCTTCCTACCACCTCCTTACTTGGCCTAGCACTCTCCATATTGATCAACTCCATGTTGAATTGCTTGATACATGCTCTACTCGGACGAGGAATGCTTATTTGGCCTCTTTTGTGCACTTTTGTCTTGAATTTGCTCTTTTGCACTTGATAGCTCAATGGTTATACTTCTTGAATATAACCTAAAATAAGCATAAGAAGTATCAATTATTTCACAAAGTAATAAAAAAACAAGAGTTAAAGGTAGGATGCGTGCATATATTAGTATATTTGCACGCTATCAATGTTCTATTGTCTGAATGGCCTTTCATCCAAATGGAAGTTGGCTCTTTGCGCATTATTCTACGCCATCGGTTCAAAATAATCTCTAGTTGGTGCAATGGGTGTAAAAAGAAAAGGAGGGGATGTTACCTTATCAGGCAACTCCTCTTTCTTGCTGACCTCAACTTCCATCCTCCTCAGCTGGGAAGTTTAGAACTCGGGCGAGTTGCTCGTCTACCCATAGGTGCCTTTTTGCGGTTCCCAGTATGCAGTAGGTGACCTTGTGAACCTTCATCAAGGTTGATAGGTTCTTGGACTTGGGCACGAACAACAGGTTGCATAGCTACGAATTTTTCATCATGACTTGTATGTTCTCCATTACGTTATCAACCTTCGTTTCCAAGGACATATTGGACGCCTTGATTGTTTTTTCCTGCTTATCAACTTTGGCTTCCAAAGCCAAATAGGCTGCATTAATGCATTAAACTGATGATCGTTGTTTGCCTTTAAGGCTTCAATTCAACCCTTAGACTGACTTTGTCCTCGCTTCTTGTACCAGCATCCGATGATAATTTACTAACTTTGCTTCTAGTCGCCATGTCCGTTAGATCTGACTGCTCTGTTATCCAATTGTTAGGAGGTCAAAATTCAAAGTTGCCTAGAAAGGTCTGTTGAGCGCACCAGTAGGCACAGAAGTGTGAGAACCTTTCGAATGAGCCCGAAATGACTCCCCTATTTGAAACTAGGGCCTCCTAATGCACCAGTGAGCCCAAAACTTTGAAAGTTGGTTGGCACAACTTGAAGGGCTTTTGAAAACGGACTAAATGTAGGCTAATGGTGCAAAAGCGATGTACTCTGACCTAGTGGTCGAGTGTGGGAAATCCTCCCAGAATTCCCTTGGAATGAGGATCTGGGCAGGTTTAAAGCAATGGACAGATGTGTGCCTTCGCAGTGGGGAAACTTAGGCAAATGTGCCCTGATTTGCGAGAACTTGGGTGGGCTAAAAAGGGCACAAATTCTACTGCAATAGGTTTGTTTATTCTCTGATAATATGATATAAATGACAGGGTCAGGCTGCTCTTTTATAAGAAGCAGCATGCCCCTTCGGCTAGAGGTTTGCCCCTTAGTTGTGATGAGTTCCATAATATTCTTAACATAGCCCAAGGTCCGGAAGCTTCCTAGACATTTTTCTAAACTCTAGGCTATAGTCTCTATGACATGATTACAGACTTTGTACTGCGCTACCTATGGTTTGTGTGACACATTACATATCTTGATTATACAATAAGGTTGCCCTGAATGTCCTAAGTCTTCGGACTTTCGTCTTGATGATAATTTGAATAATCCAAAGTACTCCTTAGCTGCCATGATCAGTGATCTAAGTCCTCGAAGGAGAGTTTGTTGATATATAAGGTTAAGCTAGACTTGAGCTGACCGAGCTGGGCTTTGAGTTTGCCGAGTTGCTAGAAGCGTCTTCTAGCTGCAAGGTAAGCTGATCAAGTTGGATAGGGTTGTCTCTAACTGACTTTAGACCCTACTGCCTTGTTAGGAGGTTTTGTTGAGGTTGTGCACTTGGTCTGCCTTTGCCTTTGCTGAGTTGCCCTTGACTTCGATTTAGGCAGTCCTTGCCTTTCAGGTGGATCATGCCTTCGTTGAGCTGGATCATGCCTCGTGAGCTGGTCATGTTTCGTTTGAGATAAATCATGGCATCAGTGATCAACAAAATTAATTAAACATAGGAATTTCATCAAACGCCTAAAGTGCAACATATTAACGATGTAACTAGAGTAATTAATTTTCAACCAAACTTATCAACATGAAATCAACTGTCATACATCATACAAAATCATCCTAGAGATCCATAAGATCTCCAGTCATAGTTCACTAGTCACACATAGTTTCAACAAAACTAAATACAAAAAAGATTAGGGTTTTTTGTCGAAAACCACCCGGCCAATTTGAACAAAATCACCCCTCCAACTTTTTAAAAAAAATAATCACCCATGAATTCAAATTTTATTTAGTGCAGCCACCCCGTCACTATCCCATTAATTATTCCGTTAAATTTAATTGTTGACTTAGTTGACCCTCATTAATTCATAATATAGATAAATAATTTCTAATTAACCATTAACATTAACTTTAACCCTAAATTAAATTAATCACTAAATAAAACCAATCACAACCATAATTATATAATTTAATAATTCAATTGACTCTTAAAATTAAATGAAGCCTTAAATTAAATTAATATTTAAAGTAAGGGTTAAGTCCAAATGACCACTGTTACGATATGCCATTTTCCACAAACTCACCTGTATATTGTAATAGTACATTAGGCCACCTTTATAATTACTGACGTTTCCAAAGAACCACCTCAATTAACGGAGAGGTGGTTAAATGGAAACCAAAGTGATTATAAAGGTGGGGAAGTGGACACTCATTTATTATAGAGGTGGTGTATTGTAATAAAAATACTATTATTATATTGAAAAATGAATATATTTAACGAAATATTTGACGTAATAGTGATAAGTGGTTGTTTGGGAACGAAAAACGTTATACAGATGGTCGAATGTAATATTACAATATACAGGTGGTTTTGTAGAAAATGACTTATTATAAAGGTGGTCATCTGGAATTAACCCTTAAATTAAATTAAACCTTAAACTAATTTAACCGTTAAGCTAAATTTAATCTAAAATAAACTAACTCCAAATCACAATTATATAGGTAAATAATCCTAATTAATTATTTACTTGATCCTTAAAATTCAATTAAACATTGAACTAAAAATACATTAGCCAAACTAACTCAAACCATAATTATAGGTAAATAATCCAAATCAATTATTCAATTATATCTTAAAATAAAATTGCCCTTGAACAAAAGTAATTTCTAAACTAAAATAACCCAAAACCAATTTATAAAATTAAATAATCCAAGGGATTATTGCCGAAAACCACCCCTTATAGGGCGTATTTGCCGAAAACCACCCCTTATACATTTTATTGCCGAAAACCACCCTTTGTTCGTTTGTTTAGGGCTAAATCACACACCGTAACGTTTTCCGTTAAATTTTTGTTAAATCTCACGTTAATTAGGTTAATTAGGTTAATTAAACACAATTTTAGTTTAATTAGGCCAAATTTAATTAATTAGATTAATAACACTCATTTAATTAGATTAATTAGACACGCCACCTCATGTAAATTTACCCACCACCACTAGTGGACGCATCACGCCCTTCTCTAGGATTCCCACTCGGCACAGCCTTTCTTCTCTTAGTAATCTTCAGCTTGAGTGGCATCTTCTCCTGCTGTTACCACTGGGACAAGCTCCGACCCCTTCTCCGCCGCTCATCTCCTTACGACGATCTCGAATCCAAAGCCCCAAATAACAACAATTGTAATCCAAAGCCCCTAGTACAGAACACACCCTTCTCAAATCTGAACATGTCTGAACCCTTTTCACATATTCCTCCGCCGCCATCACAACTCTGTTACTCTTATCTTCACACCCAGATTACCGTTTTCCATAAAGGTTCAATCTTTAGCAGCTACTTCCACTTGCATATACAATATCTCCTACCCATGGAATTCAGCAGCTATCAACACCGGGATGAAGATGATGAGGACGAGGAGAATAAGGGTCAGAGGAGATGCTGGTGTTTAAAAACGACAAAAACAGCATCGCAGCCGATGTTGTACTGTTGCTGAATGCTGACCAGTATATGTTTATAATTAAATTTACATGTGGGAGCTTTCTGGCGAGGGAGAGGGTGGCGGATGTGGGTTTGGATTTGGGTGGTGGATGTGGGATGGAATAGGGTTTGGATTTGGGGCGGCCATTTTTGGTTTTTGAGATTTGGATCGGAGGTCAACGCGCGTTTGACCATGGTGTTGATTTTATTTACCTAATTAATTAAATGAATTAATTATGTTTAATTAACCTAATTAACCTAATTAACATGAGATTTAACAAAAAATTAACGGAAAACGTTACGGTGTGTGATTTAGCAAAAAACAAATGAACAAAGGGTGGTTTTCGGCAATAAACTGTATAAGGGGTGGTTTTCGGCATTTACGCCGTATAAGGGGTGGTTTTCGGCAATAATCCCATAATCCAAATTAGGATTATTTAAAATAAATAATTAGAATAAATAATTAGAATTAGTTAGGTATATATTTCTGATTTTGGTTGATTTTTTAAGGGTTAATTTAGTTGAAGGGTAAATTTTGTTTAAGGTTTATTTATTTTATTTTTATTTAGTTTAGTGTCAATTTAATTTTAAGGGTCAATTTAATAATTATTTGGATTATTTAACTATATAATTATGTTTGGATTACTTTTATTTACATATTAATTTAGTTTAAGAATTAAATTTTAGGGGTTAGTAGGGGGTTATTTATCCATTTAATAATGGATTAATAAGGGTGACGAGCACGTCGTTGAGTGCTGCAAATTTATCCCGACTCTCCTTACTAGTATAGTATTGGCAAGCTGGGGTCGAATCCATAGGGAACGGTGAGAAGTTAACTTTCTTCTACAAAGTAAAACTAGGGTTTGTGAGTGAGCAAGTAAAGTAAGAAAACAGAAAAACAAACACGCGCGACTCAGGTTGCGCGTGACTACACTGGCGCACTGCTACTAAGTTGCTTAACAAGTTATGAGATGCTATCAGCTCAGACTTATCCTTATGAACATATGCTTATCATCGGTTACTAAAGATACATGATATGATGTTCACGTAGGTTAAGGTCCTGTCACAGCTTAATAACCTACACATACATTCCGGTCAAAGTCCGTATGATATTACTATTCAATCTAGTCTAGTCAATAACGAATCCGGTCAAGGTAGTTAATGCCTATTCTAGTGTTACTCCTATCATTCACAGTCACGTACTTCTGATAGTTTAACTATAGATAATAGATTCTACAACTAAGTCTGCGGTGCAAGGCTTCGCTTAATTGTCTAACCTAATTATCATGCAATTGAGTTCGGAATAATAATACTAAACTTAATCATGCAATTTAAGAACAAAACCTCAAAACATAATGTTCACAAGTCAAAGTCTAAACTGATAAAGCAAGTTAGCTAGACATGCTTTTATTGAACATCTCAAAGTCTGTATAATAAACAACAATAGTGAAACAAAGAAAACTCAGCGTAGGTTGTCAATCTGCGCGTCGCTTCGTCACTCGCTCTGGCCCTTGTGCGTCTCTTCTAGCTTGATTTGGCCGGACGGCCCGGAGGCTAGTGTATGGTTTTTCTTGCACATCCTCAAGCTTTGTATTTATATGCAAGCTTCTAGGGTTTCTAAGTTCAAAATAGGAAAGAGATAATCTTTGATTTCCATGTTTATCCCTAAAATCTCGCATAAAATATATTCTGCGCGTTGCTGACGTCATCTCCGCGTTTGCTGACGTCATCGTCTGTGGTGCATGACTTGGCTTGCACGCAACTTATCTTGCGCGCGACCGACTGGTGCGTGATTGACTGGTGCGTGACCGACTCACTTGTGAGCGACTGGTGCGTGACCGACTGGTGCGTGACCGACTCACTTGTGAGCGACTGGTGCGCGACCGACTCACTTGTGAGCGACTGGTGCGCACCTGCATTCTGCTCGGACCTTTACAATTCTTTCTTCTTTGTTTCTTGCTGCGAAATAAGCTTCTAAACATCTATTTTTTAACGCATATTCATCCTTAGCTCATAAAATCTCCTGAAATACAAAACTACACCAAAAGCGTAATCTTATACGAGAAAATATACAAACAAGCATAGTGTAAAAGACATAAAATAGCATACAAACATGCTCTATCAAAGGGTCAGCTTAGTCAGCAGTTAAGTTAAACGGAATAGCTAACAGAATAGTGACGGGATGGCTACACTAAACAAAATTTGAATTTATGGGTGGTTACTTAGAAAAAGTTGGAGGGGTGGTTTTATTCAAATTGGCATATTGGACGGGTGGTATTCGGCAAAAACCCCAAAAGATTTTTAAAATTGACATAATAAAAGCAAACTAGCGTGTAGATGATGGCTTGAATTCTCTGAAAAATGAGATTTAAAGTAAAATCTTCAATTATTCACTCAATTTAATTATAATTAACGGTAATATCCACCAATAGATAATTATAATCGAAGATTATGATGTCCACTGTTATTAGAAGAAAAAATTATCTCATTTGCACCTAGCCCTACAATCCTATACACGACAAATTCAAACAATATTAAATGTCGTGTCAATCAACAATCAAGTGACAAACAATGAAACTGAAATAGATGTTGATAATGAAAATATAGTTTTGATAAAGTAGAAACTGTTATAATGTCAAATTTGGGAGCTTAGCAACTCCACGGGTGGGGCCCACAGATTGAAAAATAACTTGCAACAACGGTTTTTACGGAATGATGTTTGTAAGTTTGTCCTATAAAATGAGCACGATGGTGAATGAAATAAATCACCCCTTCAGCTCCTCCTTCTCTCTGAATATACAATTCTTTTGAGATCCTCTGAGTCCCAAATAGTTTTAGCATTTCAGAGTTTTTATAACACGTTATCAGCACGATCATTCTGCCCCCAACTGAGTAAGTTATAGAAGACGGTATACTTTACACTTTATTATATTATTATCTAATATGTGTATAACGTCATATTGCTATACAACGGATGGTTGTACCTCCACATATAGTATATGATATGATTTACAACATGCATTTATTTTCTAAATGTATAACCTCATTTTACTGTACAACGGACGGATCTAACCTCCGAATAGTGTGATTTACATCTGATGATATAATCATTCATTTGATATTTGCTTTAAACTGACTAAATATATTTACTGCATTTATTTACTTGAACCGTTTTAATTATTACATGCTTTAACTAACTAAAAATGTTTATTGCATTTACTTAATTAGATGTTAAATTGATGATATTGTTTAAACACCATTAGCTAATTACACCGAATTAATGGACTCCCAACGGTAACATAACGGCTATATTCCCTCCAACGGGTATATTTTTCCTATAAAATCGAACTCAAATAATTCATACTAAACACAAAATTTTCTCTACTATCATATAGTTTTCTCACTCAAAGATTTACAAATTTGCAAAGGATGTCTCGATTCTTGTTAGTTATAGTTGTTATAATAATTAGTGCACTTAGCATCATGGTTTTCACCAGGGATCTTGCGACGGATGTATTTTCTACTTGTTGTAAACATCTCGAAATTATGTGTGCTTGTCTACTTTTACTCTTTTCTATGATATGCATGTTCTGAACTGATCTAATAAAATACCTTGTGTTTTTCATTAGTTATCATGGACGGGGTCGTGGCCGCGGTTATGGTCATGGACGGGGTCGAGGTGTTTTTTCTATTAACCCCCCTCAAAGGACCATTGTCCCTAACCAAAAGAGAAACCGAATTGAGTGGAACCGAGGAAATTTCAACAAATTGGAAAAGGGTTCCAACTCCACTAATGACCATGAATCTGCTTGTAACAGATGCAGTCTTGTAGGCCACTGGTTCAGAAATTGTCGAACCCCAGATCACTTTGTAAAACTCTACCAAGAGTCTGTGGATAGAAAAAGAAAGGGGAAAGAGGTTAATTTTGTTAACCACCCTATAAATGAGTTTATTCATTTTGGAGCATCTGATTTCCACGATGACTTTGGTGATATGGGAGTTACTCATACCAATGGGAAAGAAGTTAACTATGTGGATCGAGATCCCATATATGAGTACACTCACCTTGGGGAGTCTGAATTCAACTATGACCTCTCAAGAATTCAGTTGAACATGGTGATGGTGGTAACTAAGGGAATTTTATAAATTCTGAAGGGAATGATGTCAAATGGTCCGATGTTTGCTTGTTTTTGTGTGCTTCCCCTTCACATGCATGTTTGAAGTTTTTCCTTACTTGAATAAACTAGAACTATGCTTTTATCATTGAGGTAATTTATATATTTTTTGTTTACTTTAAGTTTTTGAAAATGGATAACGCAAGCGGTGAGGCTTACGAAAGGACTAACATTGAAGATCTTTGTATCCTTGACTGTGGAACAACACATACAATCTTAAGAGGTGAAAGGTTTCTCTTAAAGATAAAACCAACACAAACGATTGTGAATACAATATCAGGTCCGGTAGTCCTGATAGAAGGGACTGACGAGCACGTCGTTGAGTGCTGCAAATTTGTCCCGACTCTCCTTACTAGTATAGTATTGGCAAGCTGGGGTCGAATCCACAGGAAACGGTGAGAAATCAACTTTTATCTACAATTAAAGATTGGGGTTTGTGAGTATGAACAAGTAAAGAAAAGAAAACAGTTGTGCAAGTGAACTGGCGCACAATCAGAAGGCAGTCACCCAAGATGTAAGTAGATATAAAAGAGATGAGCTCGGTTCAGATTCTTTACTATGAATTTTCATGTTTATCATCGGTCACTAAAGATACATGATATAATGTTCACGTAGGTTAAGGTCCTGTCACAGCTTAATAACCTACACATACATTCCGGTCAAAGTCCGTTGATATTATTACTCAATCTGATCTAGTCAACCACGAATCCGGTCAAGGTAGCTATCGACTATTCTAGTGTTACTCCTATCATTCACAGTCATGTACTTCTGATAGTTTAACTATAGATAACAGATTCTACAACTAAGTCTGCGGTGCAAGGCTTCGCTTAATTGTCTAACCTAATTATCATGCAATTGAGCTTGGAATAATAATACTAAACTTATTATGCAATTAAGAACAAAACCTCAAAACATGTAATTCATAGATCTGAATCCAAACCGAATTCAGTAAGTTAGCTACTCATACTGAATGTATACATCTCAAGAATAAATATTGAACAACTTAAAGTAACAAGCAAATCTGAGTGACGCGTCGTATGGCTCGCGTCGGAAGCTCGCGCGCTCCGCTCTCTATCTGCGCAGCTGATCGCCTCTAAATTGCATATGTGTGATTTCCATGAAGCTTTGTATTTATACTCTTGCCTCCTAGGGTTTCCACGAATTATTAGGCAAGAAAATCTGTAGGAAATCATCTTTATCTCTAAAAATCAGCTTTGGGAATATCTTGATCTCCAAAAACCGAACTTAGAAATATTCTTTGCGCGTGATGACGTCATCGCTCCGGATATTTTGCTGATTGCTGACGTCATCGTTTTGCTCTGCTATGCGCGACCCATGCTCGCGCGCCACACTACTCGCGCGCTCGTTGGTCTTTGGCTCTCTGTCACTTTGTTGTCTTTTGTTTTGAGATTCAGCCTTCTTGTTGCACTTTTGTTCTAACTCTTCTAATCAACCTGAGATGCAAAACTACACCAAAAGCGTAATCTTATACTAAATATGTTAGAATTATGAGCAGTGTAAAGGACCTAAAACAGCATACAAAAGTGCTCTATCAGGGACTGGCAAGGCAAATTTTATATTGCCGAATGTCACAATGTTTATGATAAACAATGCCCTATTCTCGCCAAGATCCAAAAGAAACCTGTTGAGTTTCAATGATATACATTCTCATGGTTTTCATACACAGTCTGTGACTAAAGGTAACATGAAATATATGCTACTCATAGCACACAAGTGTGGAAAGAGACATATACTTGAGAAGTTACCAATGCTCCCCAGTGGATTGCATTACACGCATATTTATGCGGTTGAATCAAATGCAGTAACTATTAAACCTTTGATGTTAACCATATGGCATGACCGGCTGGGTCATCCTGGTACATCTATGATGCGAATGATTATCTTAAATACACATGGGCATTCATTGAAGGATCTGAGGATCCCTCAAGGTAGAACATTGTCATGTAAAGCTTGTTCTCTTGAAAAGCTAATAATAAGACCTTCACCGGGAAAGATTGGAACGCATTCAAGGTGATATATGTGGGCCTATTCACCCACCTTGTTGACCATTTCGATACTTTATGGTATTGATAGATGCATCTAGCAAATGCTCACATGTGTCTGCTATCAACCCGTAATATGACATTTGCTAAATTATTTGCTCAGATGATTAAACTTCGAGCTCAGTTTCCTGATCATACCATTAAGAAAATCAGGCTTGATAATGCCGGGTCCACAAAGAAGTCTTGGGCGATTTATGTACCTATTGCACCACCCCAAAGAACAAAGATGGGTCCACAAAGAAGTCTTGGGATTTATATCTTCTCTAGTGATGGATGTAATTACGTTCAGATACCTGATTAGTCTGACAGTTCATGAGAAACTTAATATGCATCTTATGGATGTTGTTACAGCTTACCTATATGGATCACTTGACACTGAAATTTTTATGAAAATTCCTGAGGATTTTAAGATGCCTGAATCATCAAGTTCAAAACCCAGAGAAAGATATTCAGTCAAGTTAGAAAGATCCTTATACGGATTAAAACAATCTGGATGCATGTGGTACAATCGATTAAGCGATTATTTGTCAAAGAAAGGATATATTAACAATCCCCTTTGTTCGTGCGTTTTCATTGAGAAAACAACATCTGGATGTGTAATTATCGCTGTCTATGTCGATGATTTGAATATCATCGGGACAAGTGAGGAGATTCAAGAAGTAATCTCTTATCTGAAAAGGGAATTCGAAATGAAAGACCTTTGTCTCGGATTACAGATTGAGCACATGTCAAGTGGGATACTTGTGCATCAATCGAAGTATACGAGAAAGATTATTAAGAGGTTCAATATGGATAAGTCAAATCCATTAAGTACCCCAATGGTTGTAAGATCCCTCGATATCAACAAGATCCATTTCGCCCTTGTGAAGAATCTGAACAGATTCTGGGTCCAGAGGGTACCTTATTTCAGTGCGATAGGAGCTCTTATGTATCCCACTAATTGTACTCGTCCGGACATTTCGTTTGCAGTTAATTTTTAGCTAGATTCAGCTCTGCTCCTACGAAACGACACTGGAACAGAATCAAACATGTGTTTCGCTACCTTCAAGGAACAATTGATTTAGGATTATTTTATCCTAACAATTCGAAACCAGTTTTGGTTGGTTATGCTGATGCAGGTTATTTGTCAGACCCGCACAAAGGAAGGTCACAAATCGGATACGTATTTACATGTGGAGGAACTGCACTCTTGGCGTTCACAGAAACAGACACTCGTTGCCACATCGTCAAACCATGCTGAGATCATCGCATTGCACGAGGCAAGTCGTGAGTGTGTATGGTTGAAGTCAATGACACAACATATTAGGATCACAAGCGGTCTACAACTAGTGGATGAACCCATCACTCTTTATGAAGACAATGTTGCATGCATTGCTCAAATGAAAGAGGGATTCATCAAAAGCAACAGAACAAAGCATATTCATCCTAAGTTTTTTTCTTTCACTCAAGAGCTAGAAAAAGATAAGACGTTCAACATACAATATGTTCGTTCCGACGAGAATTCAGCAGATCTTTTTACAAAAGCTCTTCTCACGTCAATATTCAAAAAGCATGTCCAAGAGATCGGCATGCGACGATTACAGAATTTGTGACAAACTTATCTATATCAAGATGAGGGGGAGCTTCGCGTGGTTGCACTCTTTTTTCCTTACTGATTTTTATCCCACAGGGTTTTTCCAAAGTAAGGTTTTTAATGAGACAACATAAACACGTACTAAGCATCCCAAAAGGGGGAGTGTTATAAAGTCAAATTTGGGAGCTTAGCAACCCCACGGATGGGGCCCACAGATTGAAAAATAACTTGCAACAACGGTTTTTACGGAATGATGTTTGTAAGTTTGCCCTATAAAATGGGCACGATGGTGAATGAAATAAATCACCCCTTCAGCTCCTCCTTCTCTCTGAATATACAATTCTTCTGATATCCTCTGAGTCCCAAGTAGTTTTGGCATTTCAGAGCTTTTTTAACATAAACATATCTAAATCAATGGATGGATTCATTGGAGACAATAATTTTTGTAAGATTGTAGAACAGAATTTCAGCCTTTAATTCAAAATACACGGATAATTAGATTCAATTATTATTTTAAATCAATGTTGATGAATAATTTTGGGCCAGAGGAGCCTCTACTTCGCGTCAGCAAGGCCCAAAAGGCCAACCCCTTATATATATATAATGTTACAAGTGTTGAGTCAAGGTTTCTCAATTCGGAACTGAAATCAAATAAGCAATTCAATAATGGGGAGGCTTAGGATCGTCGGAACGTACAACGGAGCGATCGAACTGGACTTGGAGGAGTGGACTGTCGGACAACTTAAGGATGAAATAGCGCGTCGTTCGAACATACCTCCGGAGACAATCAAGCTTATATGCTCCGGAAAAGTTTTGAAGGACGACGATCGGGATAAGAAGTTGACTGAATTAGGTATTCCTGATAACTCTAAAGTTTTGGCCTCGAGAATTGCGCTTGTTGAAGGGAACTCACTTAGGGATCAGCTGATTGCTGATGACGAAAGACAAACTCGCCTCGCCAGAGTCAAGTCTGTTTACTTTTATTTGATGTTTTTATTTGCTTATTTGACTGTTGTTTTTTGTGTATCTATTGGTGTATTGTTAGGAGTTGAAGTATTCATTTACTTATTGTGTTTCTGGCTATCAGGGCGGCTGCAACTGCTTTGTCCAAGAGGCATGCAGAAGGTTCGCTTCCTGTCGAGGACTTTAATCTTGAATTGGAGAATCAGAGTGGAGAAAAAGTTAATTTGGGATCAGAAACAGATCAGCAGTAAGATGCACGAGCTATATTTTCTGCTCTTCCTTTTTTCTTTCACTTATTGACCAGCTATATTTTGATTATATATTTGAAGGGCTGTGATGATGGGTTTGATGCTTCATACAAATGGGAAGCATTTGATTAAGATGAAAAATTATAAAGATGCTTTGGAAGTACTTTCTATGGGTGAGGTCAGTCCCAATGTTTTGGTTCTTGATTAACAGGATTTTTTCATCAAAAGGGAATACTTTCGCATATATTGATGTGTTTGCTTCCAAACCAGCTCCCTATTGTCGCACTTTGCTAATAGCATTTTCTTATTCTACTAGATATTTATGATATGCTATTTTATTTTGTAGGAGGCCTTTTCTCTTTGCAATCCAAAGGTCATTGAGGTTCGTCTCTCTTTCAAGACTATTTATCTTTAAGCAGGCATTCTTAATCAACACTTTAATATTTATCTAAATCATCTACACATTTGTTTGATGTGATCTGTGTTCACAACAATGATGTAACTTGAAGTCAGGCAATTTTTTTAATAAAAACGTGCATTGTGAAGTGCCAGTATGACAAACAAACTTTATTTTCTTTGGCACTTGAAAGTCCAAAACTTAAAAATAAAAAGTTCCACTGCTTTCATCACGCTAACCACTGTTTCGATCTAGGCAGCGCTACATCCTTCAGGCTGCTAATTTTAATGTCGTAGCTTGATGTGCTAGGGCTTAACGCTCAACACATTTGTATATCCCTTTAATATCAGCATTTAATTATAAAATTTTACTGCTTATCAGCATATACTACTCTATCATTCAGGTCAGGTTTACATACATTTTTCCCAATTCATCTGGGCATTAATTTCTTTTTAATTTGCAGATGATTGACAACGTGTCCATACTACAGATCGACATGGTCTGGTGTTACTTCATGCTTCGAGATATCAGCTGGCTTTCAGATGCTGGAAAAAGGCTGGCGAAAGCAAGGCAAGGAATTGAACGTGCTCATGGAAAAGACTCTTTCCGTGTAAGGCTTTTACAAGGAGGACGATACCCAGAGCTTGCACTGTAAGTGGTTATTTTTTCTCGCCTCTTTATTAACACACCCCATACTTAGTTGCCCTCTGTATTTTTAGTAATTGTAATAATTCTTTTTTCGTGTGGGATTCAAAGGCATTTGAGGCTCGAGCTACTTGAGGGAGTTGTGGCTTATCACTCTAACCAGTTTGAGGAATCCAAGAACTTGTTGAACTCCGCTCAAGCAAAGTACTTTCAGGTTTGTGATTTTTGTGGGCTTCTTTTTATCTATGGCTCGCAAGTTCGTAAAAGCCTGTATTTTTTCATACCGTGAGGGTACATCAAAGAGTGTGTCATAGTAAAATATCAGCTACAACTATTTTAAATACACTCGGTCAGTTTTACCTAGTTGTAGGGAATGCCATTTTAATAAGCTCTTTAAATTCTGATGCTGACCCCCAAAATGTTAAAATTACAACTTTATATGCACATGCACCAACTGGTTCTTGATAAATATGCTTGGTGGAAAGATGTGAAGAAAAATGCATTGTTAAGATTAGTTATGGAGTATGAGAGGTAAACAAAGTAATACAATCCATTATTACTTTGTATACCACAACTTCATTTCTTCATTGCATTCTGATTAAGTTTCTTTCTACCAAGTTTTTCTAGTTGCTGGTTAAGGTTGACAGTATGGTCGTCACAGTAGTGTTTGAAGGCACTGAAATATTTTTAGTTATATACCCCCTTGAAATCACATACTCATTGCTTTCAGCTGCAAGTGTCTGATGAAGCCTTATCAATGCTTCTGAGTATGGGTTACAAAGAACGTGAATCAAAAAGGGCCTTGCGAGTGACCAATCAAAATTTGGAGATGGCAGTTGAATTTCTGGTTGAGGAAAGGGTAAAGAAAGAACAAAAGAGGAAGGATGATATTGAGCGGCAAAGAGAAATAATGTAAGATTCTTATATCTTAATAATTTGATTTGGTTTGAGCTTCATGGAGTCTGCTTTGATGTGAACTTGCCATATGTATATTATTTCTAGGGAACAAAAGCAGTATGGTGTGACTGCGAATAGAAAAGCGGTGGATCTAGAGAAACTGAAGGAACTCGTTTCTATTGGGTAATCTGACTTCCTTGGGTAGCTAATTAAAAAAACTTGAAGACGACATGGGTTTGGATTTCAATGTTAAAAGGGAGGATGCATAGTTCATTATTTACCCATTGAACTGAGTATGCCGATAAGCTACAAAATTACATTGAGAAAACATGACAAATTTATATCTACGTGTGTGTAGGTTTGAAAAGGTCCTCGCTGCTGAAGCTCTCCGTAGAAATGAAAACAATAGTCACAAGGCCTTGGATGACTTGACGAATGCTGAAACTAATGCTACGATTCAGGTTAATACCTTTTTTCAGAACAGATATCACTGATGGTCAGGAGTATTCTCGATGTATACTTGAAATAAATGTTCCTCTCTTGGCATGCAGCAAGATATTGAAACAAGGAAACATAAAAAACGAAGACAAGATATAGATACTGTTATTGAAGAGCTTGTTTCTATGGGGTTTGAGAGATCAAGAGGTAAAATCCCAACCATAAAACCCTTGATAGCTCATATGATGTGATTTAAGCTATTGCCCACTGCCAAACTCATTCCTATGGTCTAAGAGTTATCGTTGTTGAAATTTAAGCTTCAGGTCTTGAGCACTTACGTACACCAATTAAACAAACAAGTATCTTGCACCGCAGTTGAATTCTTTGATTGGATATTTATGCCACCTTTTAGAAAATATAGCTAGATAAGACTTGTATCGAAAGTAAACCGTTGATGAACCTGTTTAATCAAATATTGAAGGAATGGCATTATATTTACTTTTATTGTACAGTGATCACAGCAGTACAAGCTTGGGGCAGATTCGACCAAGCCTTGACCCATTTGCTTTCTCAAGCGGATGCAGAAGCACCAAATGCTAACAGTAGTGTGGCGTCTCCAGCACCAGTTCACAATAATGGAGACTCAGTTACCATTTCAAACAATGAGAATCCAGAGAGTTCATCTCAAGCCAATGGTGAACATGAGCGTGATGAGGAAATGGAGGACCTGATTGCCCGTGAATTGCAAACCACTGATGCACTTTCAGCTTATGACATTGAGGTCACACAAGAAGGTGAAGCTATAGCCGAATATCTGTCTTTACTCACCGCAGTGGGAGCTTTTACCATGTCTGGGTAACTAATCAACCTATGTTAGAGAAGAGATGGACTCGTGTCATCGTGTGAATGATGGTTATAATACAATGTCTGGGTAACCAATCAGATCTCCTCTATATATAAAATACAATCCCCTCTATTAACATTAACCGTCTTCTTGAAGCGAATTTTTTTCCAAATATACCCTTAATATAAAAGCAATTAATACAAACATGTAAAATAATTATAAGTATTAAAGGATTAAGCAAGACAGTTACAAAGTGAAGCACATTTTGTAATAAAGTGAATCACATTTTCTAATAGTTATTAATTATTATTATTTTTAATAATCATTAATAGTATTATTTATAACAGTTCGGATCTTGGGAGACATTAAAGTTTTGTAAGACATGAACACATCATCTCAACCGTTGGTTTTGATTGATATGACGGTTGAGAATAGGGGTGGCTCATGAACCCGCAAACCCGCACTCAACCTGCAAACCCGAAAAATTTTGCGGGTTCGGGTCGGGTTCGGGTACGGGTTTAATATATAATTTTTAATCAAACCCGCAAACCCGCATTATGCCTATAAATACATATTTATATATTTATAATACTATTTGATATACACATCATGTTTATTTTTTTGCTCAAATTATTATTTTCAAGTTAGTCAAGGACTAAATAACAGTTTATGAATCTTATTTTATGATTTTATTCACTTTTTATTTATTTATAATATTTTTAAATCCATTTTTTATTTATTTATAATATTTATTTATTCAAAATACGCGGGTCGGGTACGGGTTTAACTTTTTTTTAAACCTATAAACCCCAACCCGAAATTTACTACGCGGGTCGGGTACGGGTTTAACTTTTTTTACTAAAAACCCGAAAAGTGCCAGGCCTAGTTGAGAATAATTGAATTTTGAATTAAAATAGCTGGTTGAATTAGCAAAATACTCGAACGGTTGAGAATGATAGTTATCAATATCAACTGTTGGATGATTAAAAATTAACGATTAAAATGATGTCCTTCTGTTTTACAAAAATTTGTTTGTCCTTATAAAACTTAATCATACTATATAAGACTGTAATATATAAATAACTATTTACAAGTACATGTTTTAAAGTGCATTTATACTAGTTGAGGAAGAGTTCTAGACTAGAGGGACAACATAATTTTGTAAAACAGAAGGAAATCATCTCAACCGTTGATTTCTATTTGTCTAGCTGTTGATATTGATAACCCGTCAATCTCAACCCCATGTATTTTGCAAATTCAACAATTTGCTTAAATTAAAATCAATTTAAGCACAATCGTTAGATTAATCAAAATCAATAGTTAAGATGATGTTGACATATCTTACAAAAATTTAATATTCTTCTAAATCCAAACTCATACTATTTGAAACATAAAGATACTGAAAAGATTTCACTATTTGAATGTTCTTCTATTTACATTAGGCTGCAAAGTTTGTCTAGGTGGCTGTTTGTCAAAACTTATGTAATTGTATAAAATTCAAAACTATGAAATTTAATTTAGAGTATGAATTAATACAAGAACTTACCGACAATCTCCAAAATGAGGTCCGGGGTGTTGATTTCTAATAGAGTGGAGTTAAGCCAATAATTATCAACATGTTCTGGCATATTTCTAGACGTTGGTTACGAATAAGCTGTTCTGAAATTTATGTAAACTTTTTTTGGAGCGCAAAAGTATCATGCAATTTATGCCTATTTTTTTATCAGATTGATGGAGGCTATCTCATTTTAAACAATACGCGTTGAGAATTAGAGACATAACTATAGCAAGCTCACCCTTAAATATTCTTGCTGAACACACATCATAACACATATGGTCTCTTTGCATTTTAGTTTCGAACTCATTTTCATTCATCAAGAAACCATATAATCTTACAACTTTACATATTTTCGCACATTGTGCCAGATAAACAGATGAGCCTGGCTTCTCAACATTCAAGCTCAGGCTGTCTTCCAGTACCCTTTAAATCATCTTTCTCAAATGATGATTCATGGACATCTCCCTTGACAACTTCCAATGAGACATGTGAGTTGCACATGTTCTGCATGTGATATGCACATGACAAATACAATAACGTGGTACAATTTGGTGCATCGAAAAAATACAATCAACAGATGCAAGATGGGTTCTTGAGTCCACTAAAATAGATAGATCCACATGATACATTCCCAACTTATGTATACATCCTACAAAGTAAAATATTTTGCAGGTCAAAACATAGACAGTCAAATATCCTGAATGGTACATGTTTAGACAATTTTGATACTAAACATTTTATTTAGGCGTAATTCCGAATACTAAGAATCGAGAGAGTCTAATGGGTACTGTTTACTAGTGTCCTGACTCGAATCTTGATATTCTTCTTACTGATGAGCCCCTTCAAGCTTGGATCACAGGAAAAAGACTAGTTAATAACCATGGCAATAGCTATATAGAAGAATACTACAAATAGTCACAAAAACTGGTTCACAAACCTGAAATAGGATGATCCGAACATCCAATGCCAGTTAAGTGGGTAACTGCTAGTTTCTACCAACACAAATTATATACTATCCGTAGATAACACAAGGCAAGTGTTCTATTTGTTAAGAAACTCAAAACTAGCTTCACTTGACCAAGACAGTGGCACCCTTATCCCCTCACAATTTAATGCTGAGGGATATATAGGTCATTATTAACACAATTTTTCCAGCTAAAATTTACTAGGCAAAAACATCAATATCTAATGATTCAATTATGAAATAAAAAGCATACTTAATCACTACAATCATCAACTCACCTTTTCCATGGCATCAGCTACGGAAGCTCTCCGGCCCGGAAAATGGCAAACTTTGATTTCACAGAGTAGGAATAACTGATCTCATGCTCATTCAACAACTCCTCAAGCAACTTCTTAGCCTCCTCGGGCTCAGTACTCTCACACTCAATCTCATACAAAGTCCCAAACTTAAAACTAGTCTGATCAAGCTCCAACGTCAATCCATTCCACTCATAAACATTCCTTACATTCTCAAATCCACCCAAGCAAACAAATCCTCCATCCCCAACCCCAAACTCTTCCTTAGCCCTCTTCAAAACTCTCAACTCAACATCCCAAAGCTTCTTCGGGTCCTGCACACAAGCTCGCCCAACCTCCGGATCCAAATCCTCCTCATCCTCCTCAACAGTAGAAACACCATTAACAATCACTGCCTTTCCTTTCAACGAAACAACGCAACGGGCATCCTTGTTGTAGAATCGAAGCCTCAGCACCGCACGCTTCGCCGAAAGCTCACCACTCGCTCCGTCAAAGAATAGATTCTCTTGTAAATGAGTCTTCTTATGGAAATCAGACAAAATCAAAGCGACGTCGCTGTAGGCATCAGCGTTGGGTAATCGAAGCTTGACTTCAACCTCCATCGGCGTCACTGGTTTGAGATCCCGATCCGTTGAGATTTGGTCGTGTTGTCCTTGCTAGTCTCTCGATCGAAGTGCTGAAGGAGGCTCGTTGATGAACTCGTGACGGCGACAGAAGCAGCGTTTGATGCGGCGTGCTTTCTCGCTTCTTCAAGCTCGTCCTTGTCTTCGATTCGAACTTCGATTTTGCTTGGCTTTCTTCTCAGCATCTCTCTCACACCACTACGACTGCGTCCGCTTTCTCTATAGTCGAAACCCTACGTCCAATCGAACCGATGAATTAAATGTTGAGCCGGTTCAATTAGAGAGAGATGGTTTAAGCCGATTATTTTAACTTTCTTTCTTTTTTGATGAAAAAAACAAGAAACTGGCAACAAAAACATAGAAAAGATGGTATGGTTGAGGTATTTAAAAATTAAAACTAAGCTATAATATTGCATGAAAGATGTTTGAAAATGGCAGAGGAGAGGGAATCGAACAAAAACCACCAAGCTCCCTAACCGGTCCAACACCACTGGGTCACACATGTAATTTATCATAAGCCTACATCCAAATCCAACCGAAAGATTAGCAATGTCAAAAGCTGCATTACATTAAATTTTACAAAGCCACGAGGGGAGGTTTCCACTCATCCACAAAGAGTTATAAACCGAGGATGAGTTGAAATATTGCATGGCAAGCATTAAAATTTAGATATAAGCTTCATTGATATCAGTGAATTGACGATGACGGAAAACCCTATTTCGGTGAAACCATATGAACCAAAGGGTTATTATAAGAACTGTGAACTGATCAGTATGCAACTGCTCAAAATAAAAAACCATCCAGTTCGCAACCCCAACAAAATTATCCCGTCTAAAAGATTAGTACACTGCAACCTAGACCACAAAGCTCGAGACCACCAGCAATGTAATAATATATGTGAAGTTGTTTCTACACCAAAACTCCATACACAACAGTAAGGATCAATTTGACATCTCTTAGAAATTAAGTTGTTTCACTCAATTATTGTGATTTTCTCTTCCTTCTCTCTAAGCCTTTGACTTAAAGAGTTTTTCTGTCCTCTCCGAGGGCCTTTGTTTTCCTATTCCTATTTCTTTTTCCCTCGGCTCCCCCTATTTGTCTTTGACTTATTGAGAGAACTAGCGTGAAAGACACAATAAATGGATACCAACGACAAGACACCAGCGGGAGGAAATGCACTTGCGAAACACGTGGAGGTACTCACGGATAGGCTGAAGGGTGAGCTAAGGGTATTTGTGAAGGACACAACATGGAAATCTGTGGAAGAGGAGTTTAAATGGGCAGTGGTAATGAAACTTTCAACTGGTGGGCACATCAATGTTCAGGGGTTGGCGGCAGTCCTAAAACGAGCCTGGAGGATGACTACTAGAGTAAACTTCATGGGTACGAGTAATAGTATTGTGGTTGCTAGTTTTGAAAATGAGCAAAGTCTGAAAAAAGCCATGGAAGGAGGCCCCTGGTCTTTCAAAGGTGCAACAATCTTGATGCATAGATGGGTAGCCGGCCGTCTCCCAGAGGAGTTAAGTTATGACA
This sequence comes from Sedum album, assembly GCA_006409495.1. Classification (NCBI taxonomy): domain Eukaryota; kingdom Viridiplantae; phylum Streptophyta; class Magnoliopsida; order Saxifragales; family Crassulaceae; genus Sedum; species Sedum album. The sequence goes on along the minus strand of QZGG01003365.1, from coordinate 1,789 downwards.
AGATGCAGTTATACCTCCAAGTCCACCGTCTCCCTTTGGAACTCATGTCGCATGACATCGCCAAGGATTTTGCGGCTCTCGCAGGTCGGGTATGCCAACATACGACTCAAGACTCTGAAATTATGCAGCGGAGATTTGTCCGTTTTAAGATTGAGATAAACATTCATCAACCACTCTGTAGAGGGTGTTATTTGGATAGACAGAACGGTCCACCCATCTGGCTAGCTTTTAAATACGAGAGGCTCCCCAAGATCTGCAACTGTGGGGTTATAAGTCATGATATAAATAGTTGCGTTAAGAACGCCGGTAGTAACAAATTTGGCCAAGGAATAAGGGTCGAGTCATTGATCATCGTAGAGCCAACTTCAGACGAGGAACATGAACCGGAAACAGAACACATGGAGCATTTGCCTACGACGGAAGTGGTGTACGGCTCGTGTACGGACATTGTTGTCGAGACAGACGAGCGCATATCAGCAAAAATGTCAGACAAAAGCGTTCCGCCGAACATTCCAGAACAGTACAGAACAGAGAAGGAGCGCGTGGCCACTGAAAAGGCTCAAAAAGTATGCAGCAGGGACAAAGGTAAAGCTGTAGCTGAGGAAAGCAGAGAATTTGTCGTATTTTGCCAGAAGAGCCCATGGAGACAGCCGGGGTTATTGGGCCAAATCCAAAAGCGGCCTATGGACTGGGCTTTATCGGGCCACAAGCAATTGTGTGTTCGGCAGAAGGAAATAACCATGTGTTACCAGGAGCTAAGTTTAAAGTGTACAAGCGTGACCATCTCCGACCAAAACCCTACACTTTAAAGCACAAGTCGGCGGGAAGCACGCTTGGAAAACGACCCAAAAATGACCTTCTTGACAGATGCGTCCAGAGTAATGCAGGCGAGGAACAAACAAGGGAAGATATGCAAGCAACACTCGGAGAGTTTGTATCGGCGACGATCGCTAGGCGGTCCCGCCGGAAGCAATGATCATCATCAGCTGGAACTGCAGAGGGTTGGGGAGTGCCTCTACAGTTTGAGCTCTGAGGGAGGTTATTGGAACAAGCCGCCTCAAATCCTCGGCCTTATTGAGACAAAGTTACAAGCTCGACATTGGAATCATTTAAGAGTAAAATTGGGTTATTTGAATTGCTTTGCAGTTGATAGAGTGGGTCTCTCAGGAGGGCTTGCAATCCTTATGGCATCAGGGAACAGAAGTGACAATTACTAGTTACTCTAGGAACCACATCGACATGGTGGTTGGCTCGGACAAACACTTCCGTCTCACCCTCTTTTATGGGGACCCAGATGGTAGTAAAAGGAAGGATAGCTGGTCCCTCTTAGATCATCTTAGCAGAACGGATGACAAGCCATGGATAGTCATGGGAGATTTTAATGAAGTTTTATATCCGGAAGAAGCCCTGGGAGTAAGGCCTCGTGACCGAGCTCGAATGCGTCAGTTTTAGGGAAGTGGTTGAAAGATGCAGCTGATAGATTTGGGTTTTTCAGGCTCACCCTTTACTTACTAACAAGCGTATCTACCCTTTCGAATCAAGAGGTCGCCTGGACAGAGTGTTGGCCACTAGCAGTTGGCGTACCTTATATCCGGAAGCTTCAGTTCATCATCTCTCACACCATAAGATCGATCACTGCCCTTTGAAGATTTCATTATCTCACTCTGCTCATCGTGACTCGACAAGGAAAAAGGGCTTTAAATTTGAAAACATGTGGATGCGTCACTCAGAGTTCAATTCGATATTACTACACACCTGGAGATCAGCTACCACACCTTACACTAACAAT
>QZGG01003364.1:0-24559 GCA_006409495.1 Sedum album | reverse complement strand
TATAAATCTCACTAGAGCACTGCTTTATAACATGTAGAATGTATCTTGATATATACTCATTCATATGTCTCACTTGAATGACTTCTGGTGACTCTAACTCTTTTTGTATCCTGAAACTCTCATCTCTTGACACATTGCTGGAACCTATAGCAACGGTTGTTTCAGCAACTACATGCGGTGGGTTGATAGAGCTTGATCTTGACGTGCTGTCTACACCCATTTGGAGGCTCAACTGATGATGGAAAATTGTACATTTAAAGGGTTTGATGCATGATAGGTATAAACTGAGACCTTTGATCATGCAACTAGTCCGGCTTTTAGATTTGAGCGCAATAAAGAAAGTTATGTTACCTCTAAGACACGCTGTTCGAGCAATGCTATACGATCTATCAAAGTGCCTTTGAAGTGAACTTCCTCTAGCGCATTGGACATAGGCTTGATCGCATCATTTGCTGCGTCTTCCATGTTTTCACTCCCAGCATTTGAGTTTTGATTTTTCAATACCGTGTGATTTTCTTCCAGTAGCTTGATCTGCATAATCAGATATAAGCATTTGGTTACAAAAATGTAAACCCTAGCTACATATACATTGCCATTGAAAACATATAAAACATACCAGATGATCGAGGCGGTCTATTCTTGGAACCACTGGCATTGAGGCTTGTGCTGCACATCTTCAAGATCCATGTGGCTAGGGTGCAAAATGCAGAGATGAATGCAAACTCTAGAGAATTGCACTTGAAGCGCCAAAATCTTAGTTGAGAATGTGTACAAGTAACAAATGAGTATTAGAGGATGCATAAGATCTAGCTGACTACCAAAATGCACATTAAATGGACTGACCATCTCACCATACCTCATTGTATTATTGTCTCATCAAGATCACCAGTTGAACTTATTTTAAATCTGATTTTCGACATGATGTAAATATCTTAGAGGATTTTGTGGTACAGGTTCGGAAAACTAGACATCCTAATGCATTAAATAAGTTTATCTTCTTATCCTCGAGGCTGCCTTCTGAACGGTTTCATCAGTATTTAAACCTTATCTTCCTCATGTTTCCTTTGTCTGTGTTGCGTACATTTAAGCAGTTCACACTGCTATCTGCCATTCATCATATACATATAGATAGATATTACAAGCACAGATACGTACATGCATGAAAAGGTCCATCCATGCCAAATGACAACATTACTCATAAGAGAGGAGAGCAGTGAAATCTCATCACTCTCATCAGCCTCAATATCAAACAATCATCTGAAATCCAAACTCCAATGACCACTTGGATGACACGTTATTCTCACACAAACTGTCGGACGTGGACTAAAATGGTCTATAGCCACCTTTTGTCTATGTCAACCCACTTATTGCACACTATAATGTTATGTATGGGATACTTTGGCGTCTCTGGCTAGATAGTCACACTTTCTTGACGACGGAAGCTCCTGACAGAGCGTGCCGGTCCAATAATCTCATCCTCACGGATCTTGACGGATGTGTAGACAGCTGCCCCTGCTAGTGCTCCTAGTGTTGGTGCGATGAAGTAGATCCACATTCCTCTGTAATTCCCAGTTGCAATAGCTGGACCAGGGTCCTCACTGGATTCATGGACGCACCTGTAGATGGACTGCAAGGACACCATGCATAAGAATTTAGTAAGGTTCATGATATCCTTAGTTTCATGCCCAACCTACTGATATCAAACATAGTACTGTTAGGATGCCATGAACCAAATACTGTGGCCATATTGGTCTACTTTTCTACCGTAAAGCATCTATAATTGTGTAATTCTCTCATAACCCATGGTCTGATTTTTGTATCTAAAATGCGTGAAGAATAGCCAGAGACCCTAACCCTGCCACTAGAATGTTGAGCAGAACAGTTGCTCCCACCGCTATGCCTGCCAATTCTCCCACCTGCAAAACCCAAGCAATTTAGTCGCACTAAATCATACATAAATCAGAGAAAAAGATGAATGGAAAAAGAAATATGCACTCACAGCACGAGTGTCAGTTGCAACAGCTGTGACAACAAACCAGTAGATTAAAAGTGATAATGAACTCAAGGGCGAAAGGTCAGTTTGTCCTTGATCACCGTTGATTGCATTTTTTGTGTGCACCAGATTGCATTTTTTGTGTGCACCAGATTGCGCCACGTGTTTGCATTTTTGAAATGCATATGTGAGTTACACATGACAAATGCACACGTGAGTTGCACATGCTCATTAATGCGCTGGCACAATCTGGTGCGTCCAAAATGCAAACAGTAAATGCAATCAACGAATGCAAAGAGGGATCTATAGATCCATAAAAAGATGAGGTTCCACATGATACTTTCCCTAGAAATAGAATGAAAGAGATATGCCCGTTTCTAATTCGGATCCTTAATAGATTTATAAACTGGACCCGACCCAAAGGTCATTGTCAACGCAGTTGGTTTTGAGGGTTGAATGATCTCTTTCGTACACGCGGCGGTGTGCAGTATAACGACTTTTGGGCCAGTCCGATCTTATTATCGGGCCTGTTCAATAATCACTTCTTGGCCCAAATCTATTAACCCCCAAGTCCAATTAGAAACACAAAAGTAGGTGCAGCTTTTACACATGCAACGAAAGCGACACAACACAAACATAGACACTCGTGTCTCATTCTCCGGTTTGTTCAAATTCAGACAACGCCACACCGCCTCGTCTAACGCTAATTCCGCTGCTCATTTCCTTCACAATTTACTCAGTTTTCAAATCAAAACCCTAATTTTCATCTCCCCGTTGATCAATCCGATTAACTTCTCAAAATCCAAATATTCAAATCATTCCATCTGCTGCCGAATCCGATCACCCTTTTATGAAGCCAGACGATTAGGGTGTGGAAGTTGGTCGCTTTTTGAGGTTAGAGATTGAAAATTAGGGTTTGTGACATGAGAGCATGAAGGTGGATGTTGATGAACAAAGCTGCAATTACAGTCCCAGGAAGCATGTAATCTATTCCGATACATCGTCGTCTCAGCTGCGTCGGACACGAAGCGGGTCTCGGTGGAGACAGACGCGGACAGGGACAGCTGTAGTTGCGGTTCTAGCGCTTCTAATATCGACTACAGCTTGGTTGTCGCTCGTATTTTCCGGAACCACTGGAAGCTGTAAGCACCAGCTTACAACCAAAATGACGTCGTCTTCAGTTTTGCCGCCCGAGGCTGTGTTGCACTATCCTGCTGAGTATTATTACAATGTGTCTGAAAATGGGGATGTGAAGGAGCTGTTGTTGAAGCACATTGTGTTTGGTATAGCTGGATCTTCGAGATTGTGGACGGAAAGGAAGGAGTTTGTGAAGCTGTGGTGGAGGCCGGAGGAGATGCGAGGCTATGTGTGGATGGATGAAGAAGTTGTTAGAGAAGATGGGGATGATTTATTACCACCTATGATGGTTTCCGGTGATATTTCAAGGTTTAGGTACACAAATCCGATTGGGCATCCGTCGGGACTCAGGATATCTAGGGTAGTGATCGAGAGTTATAGGCTTAAGCTGCCACAAGTGAGGTGGTTTGTGTTGGGTGATGATGATACAATTTTTAATGTGGATAATTTGCTTGCAGTTTTGAGTAAGTATGATGCGGGTGAGATGATGTATATTGGTTGTCCGTCGGAGAGTCATTCAGCTAACTCGTATTTTAGTCATGCTATGGCGTTTGGTGGAGGTGGGATTGCAATAAGTTATCCGCTGGCTGAAGCTTTATCGGTGATTCATGATGAGTGTATTGAGCGCTATCCTAAGCTTTATGGGAGCGATGATAGGCTTCATGCATGTATTACTGAATTAGGCGTTCCATTGACGAGGGAAAATGGCTTTCACCAGGTAATGCAATTTTATCCTTGTGGTTATAGTTTAAAGTTTGAGACATCTTTTGTTGCTTCTTTCTCTAGCAGTTGATAAAAACATACTCGTGCAGTGGGACATAAGAGGCAGTGCGCACGGTTTATTATCCTCCCACCCTGTCGCACCATTTCTCTCCATTCACCATATTCAAGCCGTGGAGCCATTCTATCCTCATTTGAGCTTTATGGAAGGGTTGGGGCTCTTTACTAAAGCAATGAAAGCTGACCCTATGAGTTTCCTGCAACGTTCAATATGTTATGATCATGCGCGTCACCTGACATTTTCAGTGTCACTTGGTTATGTGGTTCAAGTGTTTCCGGATATCGTTCTTCCCCGTGAACTAGACCGCTCAGAACAAACCTACTCAGCTTGGAACAAAATCAGAAACCAAAATGAATTTGATTTTGACATCAGGGCTTCTCCCAAATCTATTTGTAAGAAGCCTGTGCTTTTTTTCTTAAAGAGGATAGAAAGAAGGGTTAACATGACCATGGGGATATATAGTAAGAGAGTCAAAGGGAAGGATGATTTTAAAAGGAAAGTCTTATGCTTTCCTCGGATGATACCCTTGCACAAGGTGCATGACATAGAGGTCATCGGATTTCCACTAGATAAAAATTGGCATTTGGTATATTTTTATCGACCACCCTGCTTTTTCCATTTTTATGAACTTTCGTCCTTACCTCTTCAACTTTTTTTTGATAGGCTCCACGCAGATTATGCTGTAGTCTCAACCGAAGTGGTGAAGCTTACCTCAGAATAGCTGTTAGGCAGTGCAATAAAAGAGCTCTTGGTCTGCTTAACTAGTGATATATAGCCTTTAGGACTTTTGGCCACTTCTCATATTCGAGTTAATAGGATGTCTTACTGTACATAGTCAGAGTTGTATTATTTGCAATCTGTATGATTGTTGCTTTGTTGGCAGATTCCACGCATTCTGTTTTTGTAGGGAATGTCCTTGTGAAACAAATAAAACGAAAACTTGAAAGGAATTCTTTGTACATAATATTTACAGTGTTGGATACAATATTTCACCTAAGCATTTTGAATGTAGGCTGAAAAAAAGAAATTGATTTACCACCTATACAAGTGGATCCAATACAAACGCAAAAAGAACGTGAGACTGGAAACAGGAACAAACTGAAGAAATGTACAACTGCATTTTCACATAAGCTAATATTTTTCTTATTGGGTTGGTTTCATAAAAGCTGTTCAGTTTAGTCTGCAGCTTGCTTGTTCTTGGTTTTTCTCATTTTTGCCTTGACCCTTGACTTGGCCAGCAAAGTCTGTACTGTGTTGGTAAAGTTCCCAACTGCCATCAAAACTAGCAACATTCCGCAAAAGACAATCTGGAGGGAGTAAAGGCGAGGCTTAAATCTCAAGTGACAAAGGAATAATGATGTGTACACCAAGAAGATAAAATGACATGAGTGGAGGATTACTGTTACCTGCCATTCAGAAACAACACCAACAAAAGCTGCCCTAAGGAAGAGTAATCCTACATATGCTTCAAAACCCTGACAGAAAATTTAGATAAATATAATATAGTCAGATAAAGACAGTTTAGATTATTCTGATAAAGTTTTTGGTTATACCACTGTAAGGTCCTATTATAAACACAGACTTGCCACATAGGGAGGATCATAAAATCAAAGAACAACAGTCACAGATTGCATCGTAGCATAGAAAATTATGAAATAATTCCATGATAAATGTGATATAAACATGCATTTAACATTACCTGCAATATGAAAAGTATGGGACACAACAACCAAAGCTGTCCTACTACACCAGCAGATTCTCCCCATACCACGTCCATCCTTTTGGCCTAATAAAATGATTTAAACATCATTAATGATGTGTGGTATTATGAGATGCCCTTAGAGAGCTACAAGTGATAATACAGTAGCAGTGAGCTTAACTCTAGACTCTAGTTGCCACCTTTTTAAGTGTAACCTAATAATGCTTTGGTTTCATTGCCTAAACGGATCTATTGGTGAAACAATGAGTAGTTACAAAAAAATTAATATAATATAGGAACGTTTCCAACTTACCTTCCCTAGAGCAATGCGAGTATATAACCTCTGTCGTTGGTATCTATTTTGTAGAAGCATAGCCACTCCTTGCATCATTGCCCATTGTAAGAACAGCTCCACACCCCTCTGAAAGATCGCAGAGGATTAGGAAAATGCAGAATAAAGGAAATTTTCTACATGAAATTGGCACCTTACTTGTTTCTGGACACAATCTGGACCTCTTTTGATCTCCCAGGTCAAGCTTACAAGTGCTACAGTCATGGAACAATAGTGATGATATATCCACCTGTAAATATAAAGAGACGAGAAAGTTCACTGAGATTAATGTTAAGTAAAAAATCTTGATTATACAGATACCATAATGCCTAGTATCTAAACACCCAGATTATAAAAGCAGCAAAAGCTCATCAGTTTTTCCTTACATTTCACAGTTTATCCATTCGAAACATGTGTACCTGAATAACCATTTGTGTGAAATCCTAAATTACTCTAAAATTTATCCAGCAAGTTTTTAACTGAAGTTTAGATTCTATGCGACAAGCAAACACTTATTATGGATCCACAAGGCATACATACTACGAAACCTTCAGGTAGATCTAATGAAAATACAAAATCAGATGAAAAAACTATGAACATTAGATATTATAAGTCATGTTTGTTCCCAAAAAGTGAGCAATATAAGTCACCGGATGTTTATTCCCAAAAAGTGAGCAATAAAAGTCGCCGGATGTTTGTTCCCAAACTATTACAAAATTCAAGGAAATTCTCAATTACAATGCTTAACTGCATGCACTTCTACACGAATGAAATATACAAAAATATTTACTGTAACATATTGATTGCTGATATATCTGTACTATACCATGGTCGGATATCACTTCCATTTACTCTTAAGACATTCTCTCGCATTGCTAAGCCTGTGTAGAGGAACAACAGCCACGCCTAGGAAGAACAATCCAAGCTCACACGTATGATATAGAAAATCAATGATAAAGGATAACAAAACCAATTCAATATTTTGTTCCATTACCTGGTACAGCTGAACTGGAAAGGCTGGCATGCAGCCATTCCAAAGCCAAGTTCTTAAGATTAGCAATGTAGCTGGGAAGATAAGAAATAGTAGCGCAGTTCTGTCCTTCTCATCATGAATCGAAACGTGTATTAGACTAGATTGAAATAAAAAGTAAGGCATTTTTTATTCATAATGTTTCTCTTATTTATAGAAGAATAACTCATAAGCAGGTAACTGAACCCGAAAAAGTAGTACTTTTGTATTCATTATGTTTGGATTACTTCATGAACTATATCTAAAGATCAGGGTTGGGCACATCAACTAAATCATCTTGAAATCCATAAAACTCTACCTTATAACTATTGTACTCTTCCTTAACCTTGAACTGCACTTCCTTCCTTGTAGCCCGGACATCAATGGGACCTAAAAACATCCTCAGAAACTTGCCTGCAATGTTACGTTGCCATTGCTATTTAACTAAATTCCCTTATACCCAGACAAAAATAAGAAAATTATCACTGAACTGGACTTGTCGCTTTATTTGTCAACACAAATTACAAATACCTTATAAACTTATGCAATAAACAAAAATTCTAAGCAATTGAAAAGACATGCCTTGAGCTTTTCCAGGAAGATATGAAGCTGCATCACCATCAGACAGAATACAAGCAGCTCTAACCAAATCCTCATCCAACTGCAATCGAAATCAGTTTCATTAATTTCAATAAAACAAGTTTTCAAAAAACCACAAAAACAGTAGAACCAAAATCACTTACCTTTTCAGCAGCCTTGCGATCCAGAATCTTTTGCTGAAGAAGCGAATCGATCGAAGCCCTGATCCTCCTAATCGACAATTGCAAAGCCAGAGCTCGCTGCCTCAGAGGCTGCTCATCACTCGAAATCTTCGAAATCAGCGAAGCAGCCGAATCCTGCAACTCCTTAACCTGCTCCAACACGCTTCCGACCTCCTCCTCCATATTCCTCACAGCCTCCTCCGCTTTCTCAGCCATTTCCAAAACCTAGCTCGTTAGCGATAAAGCTTGACACTTTAAGATCAGAATTCTTCGCTTAAGTTGAATTTCAACTCGATGGAGTGCGATTCGGATGTAGACGAAAAGGTCGTCGAACGAGGAACGACAGCGACATTAATGGCGGAATCGGATGGGATGACGATAACGTGTTTCCCTACTAAGAAGTATCTTTAAGACGAGCATAAAATATTAGCAACGAAATATTAAGCCTTTAGCGACGACTCTTCAGTATTCGTCGAGAGGTGAAGCAAATACTCCTACTTACTAGTGATTCAAACTAATAAGTATCAAAAGGTCTGAGAAATAAAACGTGAAAATGTTCTACAAAACCCCTGTATCATCTTCAGAGTCCAAACACAACCATTTCATTCCGGCAGCATCAAGGATCTAGTACATGGAGATTAATGCCGTATATTTATGATTTCAAGGTACTATGGTTATTTAGGAGACTCGCCAGTCCAGTATTTCTTGACAGCAACAAGGATTTTCTCGGGGTTGAAGGGGCCGCTTTCGTGGTCTACTATCTTGCTATCCCATCTCATTCCGTTTGTTATGGCTTGGACTTTCACAAGGGCCTCCACAGTGTCCCTGAATATAACTGTGCCCTCTGGCCTTAGTATCCTATCCATTTCCAGTAGTATGAATGTAATGTCGCACCTTCAGAAAAGAAAACACATTTGTTAGTTACATGTTATTTGTCAACCATAAAAAATACCGCATGTTTTAGGAAGTAAAATGTACCTGTCCTGATAGATGCTTATCAGATTGCCAGCGTGGATGAGATCATATGTTCTTGGATATGTAGAGAAAGCTTCACACCAGTCCTGGTAAGTTCCAATGAACCCCCTTTCATAGATCACTCCTAGTGTGTCTACATTTGAATTTACAGGGACAACGTTCATAACCCACACTGGATATTTCATCAGTGCTGCGGCAAATCCTCCTAGGTACGCATTCATGTCCATTACATTACGCCACCTTCCTTGCCTTAGTGACCCAATGATATGTTCATAATGAGTTACTCTCTCCTTCCATTCTGCATTGTCCTCTTCGAACCTTTTTGCATCAATGCCAGCAACTGATCCACTTTTTATTCTCGGAGGAATGGCCATTGCACGCCGAGGCCATCTATCCAATTCACCGCCTGCAGTTTCTTCAGGATCGCTTACTTCAGGGAGTGGTGTTATGCAAGTTTCCATGTTTCTATACCAAGCCGCATCAGGGTTGTCAGCTTCGCAAATAGGTGGAGTTGTGTAAATCTTCTTGCTTTGCACGCATTCCAGATGATTCATGGGCTTCTGCCATATTGCAAGATCCTTGTTCTCTACAACTTTCTTCCAGCAAAGATTCTTTGCAGCATCTTCTATGCCATCCTGTTCTTGTTTCAGATCCTCTTTAGTTCTTTCCCAGCCTTTCCAGTGAGTATTCCAGTTAATTGGCGGACCAGATAGAATCCAGTAACCACCTGGTCTCAGAATTCTGTCCACCTCAATCAAGTACAACCCATCTGTGCACATCGGACAAAAAATCAGACTTTAATGAATTGTCAACAAATCCACAGCCCTTTGAGAAACGTACCATATTTGGACCAAGGTATTAAGCAACGGGAGCAGTGAGCCATATCGAAAGCCCTGGCAGGATATGGAAGTCTTTGCGAACCCATTATACCGATCATGGCTGGAACTCCCCGCTCCAATGCAAACTGAACTTGAGCTTCATGTGTATCTCTTGGTGCAAAGGACATTCCCAATATATCTCTTTTCAACAAGTACGCTCCCCAACTAGCAACCTATTTACGTGTTGGAAGGATGCATTATGATAAAAAGAACTGGAGCTGAAACACAAACATAGAGAGTAAATGACAAGCTTAAACATTTGAAAACTTACGCCACATCCTGTATCAACAGCAGTCCTGATTTGGCCAGTGTTTAGAGGAATAAGTTCACTAATGTCATCTATATAGGCATCAGCACCACGCGGAAACATTGTACCTCCTCCTGGAAACTTCAATCGATCTCCCTTGACTTGGACCCAGTTCTGAACAGCTTTTTCAATGCTCAGCTCTTTATGTGGAATGTTGGCAAACCAAGCATTGTCTCTGCTCTGAGGCCATTTAAATGGGGTCTTGTAATTTGGCGGTGCAGGTATGAGACAGCTCAACAGTTCATCCTTAGTGGGGCAGTGCCTCTCTCTGTACTTCAACATATCCCTTTCGAACTTCCTTCCCCTTACCTTATCATGACATGGAGTATACTCACTGTAGGACATATCGCATGCCGGGAATGTCGTTGTGTCATTTGGAGTATTCAGCTCAATTGCATGATGACTTTCAAAATCCAAAGGCAAAGATGAAGATGGATCCTCCTTGGACTTGCTGCCTTTTATTGAAGGTGTTCCCAAATCACAACTTACCTGATCAATGATATTGTGGGTAGTAATTGTAGTAGCTGAGTTCTGCCAAGCACCGAGCATATAGAACATTACACTCAACCCACAACCAGCCAGAACCCATGTGATTGTGAACCGCTTCCGCTTGGCTTCCGGCTGAAAGTCCCGAGCCATTATCCAGATGCACTATTCACACAAACACCTCAAAGTTAATACAAAATAGCATGAGTAGAAGCATAGATCCGATAACAATCATTTTACCATAACCTACAAAATGAAGAAATCCAAACCACAGAGACATTACAATTAATCGTTGAAAGTCATAAAGATGAAAAAAACCTAACTCCTGACACTCAACACCAATTAAGCGTCTTTAAAAAAGGCAAGCCAATGATCATCAATCATTCAACGAGGCAGATCTCTCAAAAGCAGATAACTTTAAGAAAGAAGATTATAAAGCAGGCCAAAACGAGACAAAGAACAGAAATTTACCATCAAAAAAAAAAACAACTCAACTCATTTCATTGCAGAATTTAATCAAACACCTACGGTGCAGCAAAAAAACTCGAAAGTGTTTCCTGAGGAAGAACATACCTGAGGCGATGAAAGATTCAATACCTTGTACGACGATCGATCTCAGAAGAACTAGCATGCTACCCGGTCGTGTCTTCCTTATACGACTCACCTCCGTTGAAAATGATTTTTTATAAAAATCAATCATTTTCAGATGGGGTGGAGGCAAAGTGTGGAAGGAGGAATCAGTCTGAAGATGACAATAAAGAAAGAAGGCATTTGCGGCTGCCGCGAATAATGGAGAAGATTGTGAATTTCGAACGTGATTCGAAGAATCGGATTACGAAGATGAAGTTGCTATGCTGCTGCTGCTGCTGCTGCGAACAGAGCAATTAAATGAGGCGTGGATCTGGAGTGGGTTTCGAAAGGAGACAATCTTCGATTTAGGAGCGATCGGAGGATCGCGACCAGGTTTGTTTTTTGGTACATCGTGCGTCTACGCTTATTTTAATGACAGCAAGCTGCTAATTAAATAACTTAAATGTTGGATTAATTATTTAGGTTAAAATGTTGTTTAATTTTGTTGGTCAGATGCTAAATTGAATTACTAATAGAGTACGGATAAGGTGAAAAGCACCCTTTTGGTTATAAAATATAAACAGATCTCGATCATTAAATAATCAGATCGGACGGCTATTGATTTGGGGGTCGAAATATAATTAATTGAAACATTAAATACGAGATTTTGATTTCAAAAACTCAGGAAGGGTAGATTAGTCCAAAAAAACCAAAAATCAGGCGATTTTGAAATTGCTAAAATTTAAATCGTTTTGAGATCCCTAAAATCATGGTTTTAGATTCAATTTTGATTCGATTTGAGCATTGATTTCAAATCGATGAAATCAAAAATTCAGCTCTGAGATAATGCGTGAACACCCCAAACCATCATCAGCTCACTCTCGGTCGGCGATTTTGAAACCCCACATTGCTTTTGGAAACCTCAAGTCGGTAACGTTGGGTTTGTGTATCGATTAGTTACATGTCATGTAGATTTTCAAAGTCTTTTATGTTTGCAGGTTGCGACATCGCCGCGATAATAATTCCAAGAAGATTTGGGTAGAAATATGGTAAGTCGCTTACTATTTCAGTTTATTAACACTCGTTTTTCGCATGATTCAGTATCTGACCACATATGATTCATGAATCATATTGCAGCAAATCATGAATCATGCGTAGAATCATGTTTCAGATTCTGTACATAAATATTTTGCGAATGAATATTATCACTCGTTGATTATTGATTGTTTTTATGTGTTGCAACAGAATGTAGAAGCAAGAGTAGAAGGGGGAGACAAACGTTTATTGAAAAAACGAGTTGACATCGTTGTAATATCACTTATTATATAAGAGATACATATTTTGATGAAATAGTGAATTATAAGTGTATATGATTCATCATTTGTTGTTATATGATTCATTAACTGTTATAAATAATGTTACCTATAATATGAAACTCATGATTCATTATTTGCTATGTTATGATTCATGAATCAAAGGTGTACAATGTATGGATCATACGAAAAATATATTATTAGTCGAAAACAGACCCGTGTAAATACATAAAACTGAAATAAATCTATTGGAACATCAATGAACAAAAATAGATAAGAAACTAAACTTTTCAATTATAAGACATCTATGATTCATGATTTGCTATAATATGATTCATGAATCAAATATAGTCAAATAATGAACATATACTAAAATATTATGATTACATAACATACGACGAGTGCAATGACTTTTCTAATCAGACTAGTCTAATTAATTAATTAATTCTGATGAAGTGAAAGTCGTTGATAATATGATGAAGGGGAAGTCATTGATAATCTGACTTTCCTAATTAATTAATTAATAGATTTGAATGTTTGTTACCATAAAATAAGGGATTGAATCTAATTAGTATATTTTTAAAATATATTATAAAGTATATTTACATTATTGCCCTTTTGTCATTAAATATATTAATTAATTTGATTTTATTGTAACCGTTAGATGTAATTTAATGGACGGTCTAGATTTGTTTGCATTTTATAACCAAACTACCACTTTTCATTTGATCCATTCTCTAAGTTTTTATTTGACAATGCTCGACAAATTTTACAGCAAATTTTAAAAATCACCCCGCTATTTCTATTATATATCTAATCAGCGCCTAATAGTCATCAATTTTAAATAAATTGCTCTGCTCTGTTCGAGAAGAAGAGAGGAATTGCGAAGAGGAGACGACGATGAACGCACCGGACCGATACGAGCGCTTCGTGGTGCCTGAAGGCACAAAAAAGTAACATTCCATTCCCAACTCTTCGCTCGCTTCCTTTCTCCTCTATTTTTTCTATTCTGTTAATTTCATAATTCCGTTGATTGATTTCTAGGGTTTCGTACGAGGAGATACGAAGATAATAAACGCTGCTGCGTTTACGATTGAGAGGGAGGATCACACTGTCGGAAACATTCTCCGCATGTCTGTATGCTTTTCTTTTGAATTTCGTAGGATTAGGTTTTTGCGGGAATTCCTAGAAGTTTACTGATTATATGTTGGTTTTGGAATTGTGATAGGCAATTGCATAGGGATGAGAATGTTCTCTTTGCTGGTTACAAACTTCCGCATCCCCTCCAGTACAAGATCATCGTCAGGGTACGTAAATGTTTGATGCATGTTATTGGTTGAATTATAGATACCATTCATGTCGTGCGACTTGTAACTTGTATTTATGTTGATAACCTTGTATTTGTTGGGGTTGGCGTACATGGAGCTAAGTTTATGTAGTCTGAATATTGCATTTGTTGTAATGTGGCGTGTGATTAATGTTGGAGATGCTTGACTGACACTATTGATACATCTTTTGAGCAGATTCACACGACGAGTAAATCATCACCAATGCAGGCGTATAATCAAGCTATTAATGATTTGGACAAGGAGCTTGATCATGTGAAGAATGCATTCGAGGTTAGGCTTCTTTCATTCATGGCCTCCTTTTCACGGGATTAGAAAATCAGTGATGTATCTTTATGGTTGCAGTTTCATTGCGTTTTAAATTTAAGAACGCCTTCATTTTTATTCTGCATGTTGTCGTAAAATTCCCTAGTTTCAAAACCAGACTTTAGCAGGATCTACCACATTATTACTGCCATGTCGAGCATGTTCCGAAACAGATACATTTCTGTCCAGTTATTAAGTCTTGTAGTAGTAATTTTGACTTCCCATATATTATGCTACTTACCTGTTGGTATTTGTTGTAGGCTGAGATTGCAAGGCACTCCGAGACATATTGAGTCAGACACAGATTGACATGTGATATTGTTTCCTCATCTGCTTTTAAGAAATCTGAAGTTGAAAACCAACATGTTTTTTGTTAGCTGCCTAGTCCCTTGTCTGTAGCAGAAGAAATATTTGTGTATGACATTTTGAAATTGGACATGGTCTCCTATCGAAGTATCTATGCTTCCCTATCTACAAATAAGTAAACACCTACTCTAAACATCCTGTGCAGTCTTGTGTGTACTAAATATTTCAGGATTCCCAATTGTTCAGAAAAGCGTCTTTATGAGCTGTCTACTATATCATTAATTGACAGAATGTTTTCATGGCAAGAAACAAGAAAACAAGCATAAGTCTGAGTAGTCATTTTCCAGTGTTCATCAACCAAGTTGTATATTGAAAAAGTCAAGTTCGGCCAAGAAAGGACAAGACCAGGTAATTTCCTGAGTTTGAATTCCAGTTAAACACTTTAGAGAGGTGAAATTTCTTAATTCGGTCACGATAATTCGGTCACGGTTGACGTGGTTTGCAGACTATTATATTTTTGTGAGATTGAAGAACATCCGAACCATTGATTTTGATATTACGACGGTTAAAATTAAAGTTCATTTTTATTAAATGACGGTTGAATTTGCAAATTATCATAGCGGTTGAGATTGACGGTTTTATTTTAAATTATATCTCATTCGCATGGTTATTAATAATGCAAGATAGAAAATATGTTTCACGATTTTACATTTGTTATAACCCTGATAAAAGTAACAAAAGCAAAAGTCCTACGTGATTACTGAAAGGCCAGGCCCAAACATACTACAGGCCCAATAGATTTGTAGGTCGTAAACAAGACCTCAGCACATATCTCTACAACACTAAATCATAACTGACTACGCCGTTGCCGCGCACCACCACTTAACCTAAACTATGTCGGCCTCCGCCGCCTCCCGCCGTAAGTCCGACCTCATATCCGATTCCCTCTCAGCCTCCGGAAAATTCGCCGAGAAGCTCAGCCTTCCGACGCTTCAATCCAAAATGAAGCACGATCCGGAAGGATACGAGACGGAGCTCGTCCTTCTCTACGACCAATTCAAATCATCTCTCGCTTTGTTTGAGCAGCAAGCTGCTCTTAGCTTTACTACAATCAGCGGAATACCAGCGGATCCTTCTGTAGCAAAGGATCTTGGTGATAGAGCGATGATTTTGGCTCATGTTACTCCATTTTACCCTAGACATCTAGCTGAGTTTCCTAAGGAGCTTGCTGAGTTTTTGAAATTGTCCGCACGGTCGCTTCCGGCTTCGTTGAGGTCTAATGTGACTCAGGCGCTTATATTGCTAATTAATCGGAAGGTATGAAATTTGGCCTGAGTTTATTAGGGTTTAGTTGCTGATTATAAATCAAGTTGTGATTGTTTTTATTGTCCAGGTTATTGGAATACGTGAGACAATTGAGTTATTCATGGAGCTGCAGTGTTTAGGGGATAGGAATGTGAGGAAGTTGGCGTTTAATCATGTGATTCAGAGCATAAGGAAGATGAATCAGAAAAGCAAAAACCAGGGGCAGAATAAGCCGCTTCAAAATGTATTATATGCAATGTTAAGTGTAAGCCTGATACGCAAACCTTCTTGCATTTTATTTTTGACCTATTTTGTGCAGTATGTATGATTTATTATGGTTTGAAGTGTTGCTTTTTAATTTTAATAGCAAGAAGATGAAATTAAATCGAAGAGGGCTCTGACAACTTTATGTGAGCTTCATAGGCGAAAGGTGTGGTTTGATGAAAGAACTGCAAATGCAATATGCACTGCTTGTTTCCATCCATCTTCACGGTACAACACACTTCAGTCCTAAACTTTTAGCCCATTAGCGTTTGTCATTTAGCAATTCTTCTCAAATCTATAGTAAATTGTGAACATTGCAGGATAATGATTGCGGCCCTATCATTTCTTCTTGATTATGAAAAAATTCAGGATGATGAGGATAGTGATAACTCGAGTAGTGATGATGAAGTGAACCCTCAAAACATCCAGGTTGCACTTAGCAGGGAGGCAGTATACAAGGTACAAAGTTCTACAATTGACTGATAATTCAGTCACAATTTTGGATGTATTATTTTATTCTGAAATTTTGTTTAACATAATTGTATCTGAAGGCACATAATAAAGGAACAGAGTCTAGTAAGAAGAAAAAGAAAGCAAAGCTGCAACGTGCAATGCGCAGCTTAAAACGGCAGCAGAGATTGTCTTCTGAAAAAACTTCCCCTACTTATTATTCGCCTCTGAATCACTTAAACAATGCCCAGGTTTGTGACTTTGAACTTTCATTCTGTTATATTTGTTATCGAGAGCTATAATTTTCAAAGTTCTTGCATTTAGGGATTTGCTGAAAAGCTTTTATCTCGTCTTCAAAGTTGCAATTATCGATTTGAGGTAAAAGCTTTTCAATTTTTTATATTTTCGAACTAATTGCTACACAGATATAATATCTCATCATTTTTCAATTTTCTGTAATGTTGAGAGGAATTTTCACCGGAAAAGTGTGTAAGAATATTCTTTATACGTGACTTTATTTCTATTAAGGCAAGTAAAGTGCTGTCCGGATCAAGTATATTATATTTTTTGGTAACACACTGATCTTGTTCCAGGTTAAGATGCTGATGCTGAAAGTAATTGCTCGAACCATTGGACTTCATAATCTGATTGTATTGAACTTCTATCCTTTTCTCCAGAAATATGTTCAGGTAGGCATCTTGCAACTGTTCTGGTGTATTTTCTTTTCAGACAGTTGCTTAAATAATTGTTCCTCTGCTTGCAGCCTCATCAGCGAGACATAACCAATTTGCTTGCAGCTGCTGTTCAAGCTTGCCATGATATGGTAACTTTTATGCTTGTTGCATGCATTTACGGTTTGATTTTCTCTTTTACAGTTTATTAACGATGGTTGTCTCCTGAAATCCATGAATGTTGCAGGTTCCCCCTGATGCAGTTGAACCTTTGTTTAAACAAATAGTTAACCAGTTTGTTCATGATCGTTCTCGTACAGAGGTACAGTCAAATACTGATAATGATAGTAAGTGTAATTTATTTAGTACCGGCGACATATCTCATGCTAATCCTACATTTTACTTACAGGCGATTGCTGTCGGACTGAATGTTGTTAGGGAAATATGTCTGCGCATTCCCTTGGTATTTACTTTTGCGCAATTTTGTGGACGATGTTACTTTAGTTACATACTCACATTTCACAGTATTGGCAACATTTTTACTGATTTTGGTGGACATACAAAGTCATTTATATTTTATGCTTGTAGTTGATGACGGAAGAGTTGCTTCAAGATCTTGTTTTATATAAGAAATCACACGAGAAGGCAGTCTCATCTGCAGCCCGTTCACTCATCGCTTTATTCAGACAGGTGGGTCATAAAAGTTTTATTGTCTGATTGTCTCTTGTTTTTATACCTCAGCCATTTAGGACACTAACACTTTAGTTTTGAACTTTTATCCTCATTTCATTGCAGATTTGTCCTTCGTTGTTGGTTAAAAAGGACAGGGGGCGACCAACAGATCCCAAAGCAAAGCCTAAAGCATACGGAGAACGCACTGTCTCCAACAATGTTCCTGATGTTGAGTTATTGTTAGAAGAAGAAGATGAAATCTCGGATGAGGATGAGCTTTTGGGCAGCGATGAAGAGGCGGCTAGTGATGATGAAGCAAGTGAAAATGATGATATTGACAGAATGTCTGAAGATGGAGTTGACAATGATATCAACAGTGCCTCTGATGATGATGACATCATGAGCAGTGATGATGAAGCTGAGATTGATGATTCAGATGATGAAGCTGAGATTGATGATTCAGATGATGAAGCTGAGATTGATAATTCTGATGATGATGAAGATGAGGACAATTTGGCTCCTAGCTCATTGGAGATTACTGAGGAATCCAGTAATGCGAGAAAAAGGAAATTGGTTGATTTTGATGCATCTTTGCTTTCTGCAGACGCAAGCCTTCGTACGTTAAAGAAACTAGCAACAGATGCAAATAAGGATCCTTCTCCATCAGATCCAAAAGATAATGATGGTATTCTTTCAAATGAGGATTTCAAACAAATCAAAGAAAGAAAGGTGCGCACCATCCTACTTCTATTCTTTATACACTGAGAAGTATTTATAAGACCGTACTGTTCCATTCTTAAACTGTTATAGACATGCAATGCTCATTTGATTTAACCATTGTTGGGGGTCTTACAGGCAACTAGAAATGCAAAGATTGCTCTTGGTCAGCGAGGAGTAAGAAAAGGCACTGAAGCAGGCATGAAGATTCCCACTCAAGATCAACTGAGGATCAAAAGAGTTGATGCTGCAGAACTGATGGTATTTTTTCTGATGTTTTCCGTATTCCATCTCGCCATTTAGCATAGCAAATGTGTAGGAAGAAAAAAGGTTGCAATTATATGGGAAGTATTTCTCTATGAATTAAGGACTAAAGTAATTGCAGATAAGAAGAACAATGGTTCTTACAAAATAGATGTCATCCTAGTCGACTATAGCTCTGGCAATCATATGGAAACTGTTTAAAATCTCACAATCATTTGTCTTCTTTTTACAGGCTCATGTGAGAGAAAAGCTAACCAAAGAACAACGACTTGCCCATGTTAAAGAAGGAAGGGAAGGGAGGGAAAAATACCAGGCTCGAGCTGCTGTTAAACAGAAAAAGGTAAGTAATGTTAAACACATACTTGTCTAGGCCTCATGTTGTACATACATCATGAGCATGTTTCTTTACTTTTTATTTACTTTCTGAACTTTTAAGTTATGTTTATGAACTACCAAATTCCAGTGCAGCCTATGGTATTTAAAGGTAATATTATGCCTTATATTATTCTGTCATTGATTATTTATGTTTTTTATCAGACTGGTGGGATGAGCAATAGGCAAAAAGAACATAAAAAGGCAATGCCTCTTGCTGCAAAAAGATCCAAGATTGCAAAAACACGGGAAGAGAAAAAGAGAAAGCAAGGTCGCTCGAGCAAACAATTCCGAGGGAAAAAAGCATGGAAGTAAATTTAATATCATTATTTCTCTTCCATGGATTGGTCACTGCCAAAACCTTTCCAGACATGGCAAGCAAAAAAGTTGCCAATGTTTAATTCAATTTTGAAACTCGCCATTTATCATCCTGGAAATCAATAGAATTAGTCGTAAGCAATTGGTTGTCTAGGTGTAAATTCAAAGCACTGTCAGTAGATCATTGATTCCATTCAAGACTTGGAAGCATTGAACTAAACTCATAATTCCATTGTCAAATCCTAAAATATAAAAGGTTCTGTACTTTATTTTTTAATTGTGCATAAACTAAACACACAAATCCAAGTTAATTGAAGAAAATCTTCTGCTTGTAATTTAAACCACTTTGAATATTGTAAGAGAAAGATTACAACTTACAGCATGAGGAAGGTACAAACAAAAATCTAGATGCAATCAGAAACACTATCTTCCACATTAGCTAAGAGGAGATAAGATTGAGTCTTTTAAACAAAAGAGTCACATGTACAGAAATGCATCATGTTTAAGCATTGGCTGGAGGTTTGTAGTCAAGCATGTCCTTAATGTTTAACCGGATAGATGGACCCATTGATGAACATATATGCGCACTTTTCCAGTACACTCCCTTCGCTCCTGGAGGCTTGTTTGTTTCAATTGATTTCTGAAATTTAAACATTGTGTTAGGAGCTGATGATATAATACATCTTTACAAATGTGGCATTTGTAAACAAAACAAAAACAGAATAAGCAAGCATATACCACTGCGGCAAGAAAGTTCTCTATCAAATCTTCATCTGAAAAGTTAATTTTTCCGAATGGTATATGAACAATCCCGGTTTTGTCAGCCCTGTATTCAACCTTACCTTTCTTGAATTCTGCTATAGCCTGCCAGAGGAAACAACACTTAATCCGGCTCGGTATTGAACTATATGAATTATGATCCGATAGCTATCCAGATAAAAATATTCAACCATATTATGTATGAAAATCCTAAATAAACAAAAAAGAATGAAACTATAAACATTCAATGATAAAACATAATCCTACATTCATGATAGTTGATCATCTGATCCATATCACAGCTTTACAGGTTAATAACGAGGTATTACTACAGCATAAATCTCACACGCACACAAGGCACTAAATAATTTCAGGGAATTGGATTAACTGTAGTGGTCAGGGTGGCAGCTGACAAAGAATGGATGCAATGCAAAAGCCACTTTCTAAAACATATTGAAGTACATATAAAGATAGTTAAGTTATACCTGAGGGATATTGATTGTGACAGTACCAGCTTTTGGATTTGGCATCAGTCCACGAGGTCCAAGGATCTTTCCTAAGCTCGCAACCTAAAAGCAGGAAATTGAGGATATTGTGAATGCAATACTTGAAACAAACTTTTAAGGAAGACCTGCTTAAAAAAAGGTGTCTGGTCATTGATTCAAATAAACGAGTGCAATAATAACAAAAGAAGCAACTCCATACCTTAGGCATCATATCTGGTGATGCAATCAACTTGTCGAAGTCCATAAATCCCTCCTTGATTTGTTGAATCAAGTCTTCCCCGCCAACAATTTCTGCTCCGGCACTTTTTGCCTCATCAAACTTTTCCCCTGCCAAAGTTCAATTATATTTATGGAAAAAACTGTAAGACAGGCCAGTATAAAACATAAGCACTGACCCTCAACCACGAAACTAGGTTCCGGTACTCATTACTTCTACAAGTTAGTAACGTCTAGTTACAACAAACTAAAGCGCACAAAACATATAGGGTCGAAATAACTTGTATCCAGACACAGGTAAAGAAAAAACAAAGATTATTCTTGTGTTTCTTTGGTATAAATATTAAAAGCTAAACTAAATCAGTAAAATTTCAAAGGCCTAGAATGGGACGCTAGATTAAACATACAAGTTGGCACACAATTTCCTTGGCAAACAAAGAATACCAATGTGATGCACATGAAAAAATTAATGGCAGTCTTTAAAATATCAATGAAAATAATCCACCCGCACACTCCAGGTACTTCAATTTAGTTAACCGATGTTTATTAAAGTACAAAAGGTAGATTCCCAGCACACTCAAGTAAAAGACCATACCTTGAGTAAGAACAGCAATTCTAATGGTCTGCCCGGTTCCCTTTGGCAAGCTCACCTAAAAGAAGCCATCACGTAGCAAATTATAAACTGCCAAACATATATCAGAAAAATTAAACAGACAGAACCACCACAACAGCTAACTCACCGTAGCCCTCAATTGCTGATCATTATATTTAGGATCAATATTAAGACGGAAATGAGACTCCACAGTTTCAACAAACTTGGAGTTAGCCATTTCTCTCATCAACGCAATAGCTGTTCTCAAGTCATATTCCTTCTTTATTTCCCTCAGCTTCTGAATCTCCAAGAACCTCTTCGACCTCGTCTACAAAACACTTATCTTTAAACGTCTATAAAAATCTGCATATCAATTTACCAATCAAGTCATACATTTCTTTTACTATCGTGTCACATACTTTCAAATCATATAAACACACCAAAGCTATCTTTTTCAATTCAATTCCGCTAAATACACGAGAATCAATAATTAAGAGGTTTAAAAAATGTACTCTATCTCTCTTCAAAGGCAATGCAGCCTTGCCAGTCTTAGGCTTGGTATACACAACAGGCTCTGCCGGACTGTCTCCAACCTCATCAACCAAATCTGACTCAGTCTCCACCGCAGCAGCTGCTGCAGCCGAAACAACAAAATTTCTACAGTATCGAGTTCCATCGCGGAGATTCGCGAATCGTCGGTTGTGTAGTACTACGAGAGGATAAGACGACAGCGTTTTGGGTTTCAAGGAGAGAAACGGAGAGGTGGAGATGTCTTGGTGGATGTGTGATGAGGTTGCGTGCGTCAGCATGAGCGAAGACGGAGCTGAAGCCGAAGCCATTTTTTCAACACGGAGTGTGTTTAGTTCTTCGTTTCTCTTATCTGCATTTCCAATTCTGAGGATAAGGAGCGGAGATGCGTCGTCGACTGATGGGCCTGTGGGTGCGTACCCTCGGCCCAGTTTTGGAAGCCCATGCAAATTTAACTCGCGACATTTATTGACTAAATGCTTTCTATCTGCCATCTAGGGCTGTAAGTGAGACGATACACTTGATAATTATTCGATGATCGACCCGATAAAAACTCGGTTAATACTCGTTCGATAATAAACGAGTCAAGTATGAACAAAATTATGAAACTCGTTTAATAAACGAGCCGAGCTTGAACAATGTCATACTCGACTCGTTTATTTTCGTGAACAACTCGAATAAGTGTTCGATTAAAACTCGATTAATACTTGATAAAAACTTGATTAATACTTAATAAAAACTCGATTAATACTCTATTTATAACTATATTAATACTTATATCAGACTTATTATATTATAATAAATATGATTATTTTTAATGATTTTATGTATATAAAAATAAGAAATATAAACGAGTTTTAATCGAGTTAACTATACTCGATAATTTTTCGAGTCGAGTTTGAGTATGATATTAATATTTCGAGTCGAGTTCGAGCTTGAAAATTTAATACTCGACGAGTATCGAGTCGAGTTCGAGCTGATATATATAAACGAGTTCGAATTCGAGTTCTGCAATACTCGCCATTACTCGGCCTGTTTGCAGCCCTACTGCCATCACTTAGCTACTTCTTTTAGGACAACTTGTATAAAATTTGTGTGATGGTAATCAAATAAATGGGATGATGGTTTAAGGAAAATGGTTAAGCAAGACTGAAATGCAATTTTAATTGTTGATTATTAATAATTTAAAGGGCGAGATTTAGATTAAAAATAATCGTCAAATACCATTTATCGTTTTTTTGCAAACTCAATCGCTCATTTTATTTAATATCAACTATTAAATAAATCAAATTAACGACTATCATTATGTCTATCTTGATCTTAACTTAATAGTTTAATTACGTGAACTTCAAAATAAATAATAAAATTTATGACTTGTGGTAACTGGAAATGGTTCAAGAAGGAAATTTATGTTTTCGCAATTGCGTAAGACATTATTTGAATAGTTGATTTTCATCAATCCAACCGATGAGGTTTAAACTGAAAATAACTGTCAAATCTAACGCTCATGAATTTTGCAAACTCAACCGTCATTTTAATCAAAACTCAACGGTCAGATTAATCAAAATAACGGTTGAAATTTTGTCCTTTCGTAATGTCCTCCAAGACCTTAACATTGTAGTAACTTAATTTAAATCGATGGTTTTGATACAATGAAGATGGAAGATAGTTTTCATTGAATACGAGGATTTAATTTCAAAATTAATATTCTTTGTCAAAATCAACAATTGAGTCATGTCTCATATTTTTACATCATTTGGTTGAGCATTAGTTCAACGAGCATGTAAGTATCAACAATTGAAATCATGTCTCCCAGTTTTACGCTTATTTTCAGGTGAACATTAGTTTAACTAGAACGATTCAAGTAAAACAATTAAGAGGGATCAGTTTGAGATTACAGCATGCATGTACAAAAAAAATAATGATACTTGAAGTGGACATCAACCTTTTCTACAATTTATACATCCAAAAACACCATAACTTACTACAAAGATTTCATTCGAAAGTTTTCCAAGGATCGAATGAAAGAGGTTAACCACTTTAACGGTGAGAAGTTCGAATCAATGTATTTAACTGTTACTGACTTCTTCACTCCATCTCTGATGAATTCCACCTTTTTATTAACTGAATGTTGAGAACTTAAGTCCCCGTCAAGGAGAGGCAGACCGCTCATACCCTCAGACTCGAGGTTTTTAATCCATCCGCGCAGTAGGTAGTTGATAATCTGTGACACCGAACCACACGTAGAAAACATGTAAGTTTTTGAAAACCAACTGAAGAAAAATACTAACACGCGTGGAAAAATGAAGAAAGCAGCGTACCTCAGGAACTTCATCATGAGGGCAATGACCAGCTGGACTGATTTCGTAGTATGGAGCATCAGGGAGTGTACGCTTAACTTGCCGTCCCCATATAGGAGTTACCCAAGGATCTTCTTTACCGTACATCAGACATATTGAAACATTGTTGTCTCGACACCTGCAGATGATATTACTAAGATATGAGATTTTGAACAATGAAGGCAAACACATGCGGGCTGAGCAATTGGAACTTACTTTGACAGAGCTTCGGAAAATGATAGTTTTGCTTGAGGAGCAAACATTATTGAGGCAAAAGAGGCAGCTGCTGCAGGATGTTGTGTTGTCTCGACTATTCGAGAAAATACTTTGTCAACCTTGGTTGTGTGATCCGCATAGACCTGTCTGAGTATCTGCGCTATACTTCTTG
>QZGG01003363.1:0-24394 GCA_006409495.1 Sedum album | reverse complement strand
ATATGAACAGAAAAAAGTTCTGACACAGTATAATGTGGCACGTTCTGATTGAATCAATTCTCATGGTAGATTCTCAAATTCTACCATGGAATGGTTTTTTCATGAAAAACTCATGCGATGATCAAAAAAACCATAGTGATGATGCATGATATTTTATACCCTCGCTCATGGTAGAATCTCATGATAAAAAAATATCATGGTGGGGAGTGCTCTTAGTCATTTATCTTAGTTTTCCACCCATTTTATTTTTTCTCCTAAAATTATCGATAGTACCTGATTTTCCGGCGCTAAATAAACTCTTGAACAACGTCCAAAAAGACAATAAAAACATACCGACAATCCAAGAAACATGCTGAAGTCCCTACTCCAATAATCCAAGACTCAACAAATGTTAAGGGTTTAGCCACACGAAACATAGTCTGAACTTTATATGCCATCGTGTTGGTACGATGGTACTGTTCTGTTGCCTCACATACACGCTATATTTAATGACATTTGACAAAGCTTTTGCTCCAAAAGAAAAATGATAGTTATAGTACAAAGCAAGAGGTCACACTACGTACCAGTGTGACCTCTACAAATGTCTTACTCAGTGATGTTGTAGTCATTATAAATGCTACTTTTTTACCTAATCTCTATAATAGGGAAATTACATACCCTCCATTAGTACACTACATCTTCCTACCTACTATTTGATACTCCCTTCATCTCATAATTTATATCTCATTTAGTTCAATGCAAGGTTTTTAAGGATTGAAAAAAATGAATAAAATATATAGTTGTGTGGTAAGAAAAGAAAAAAATGATTTCATCAGTTATAAATTTGAAAAAGGGAGAGAACAAAAATGTGTGATGGAAAACTAAAGAAGAAATGTCTACTTATGCTAAGAGAGTTAGGATCTAGAGGGATATCAATTTCATGTGAGACTAAAGGATGTAGTCTCATTCGTTGATTTTGATTAATCAACGGTTGAGATTAAATTTATTTATAGATTAAATAGGGTGGTTGAGTTTGCAAAATACACGGACGATTATATTTGGTGATTTCTTTTTCTTTAAATCTCATCCATTAGATTATTAATAATGAATGATCGAGATTGCATCTCGCCGTCCTTCAAAAAAAAAGTGTCATTCTTGAATCTTTCTCAATGCTAAGATTTATAAATGATAAGATAATTTTAGTACGCTCAAAAAAGAAACAAGACATTATAAATTTACGAATGCCTTAAGTTTGTCATCATTAATGAGAATATGATGTCGAATTGCAAAGGTTTTATGAGCACGACTAACAATTTGTAATATCGTGAAATGTGATATAGATCGGTGATTAATATTAATAGGTGGGTGATATTTAAATATAAAATACCGTCAAATGCAATTGTACGGGCTTTATCGCAGACCCAAAAATCAAATTTAACTAAAATCTCATTTGTCAAATTAATATAAATTTACAGTTAAAATCAATATTAGGATATATCTCACAAATGTCCTGTCTCTCTTGATCCTATCTCTCATGTTTGAATAGCTTAAATGATGAGAAATCTCTTATTGTCACATTTATGGAAGTTGAAGTCAATTAAATATCTTGACTAATTACCATGCAACTTAAAAGTATATTTGTAAATATATCTTGACTAATTACGATGGATATTAGCCATTAAACACACAGGCATAATTTGTAAATATATCGATTATTATTTACATTGTATTTTTTTTTCAATTGAACAATTCTTATATTGTTTATCTTTACCATTTATTAGTAATATACAAAATTTTAACCCATTATGCTCAATATATTTTAGAAAAAGTATATTTAGATTTTCTGATCACAGAATTAGTTCTTTTGACACTGCAAAGCAATATAATATTATTTCTAACTTAACTAAAAAGTTGTCTGAGTTTTATTATTAGTAGTGTGTTTTCTTGTTCTCAAATTAGGTTATAGTTTTGGATATTTTTCATTGACATTCTATCATTGAAAAATTCATCGATATTTATCAGACTTCGGTCATGGAAATGTGTTTAAACTACCGACTTGAAGTTGATAGAATACATATTGTTACCGGGGTGATCTCGTTAAAACTGCGTGGAAATAATTTTTTGACAAAAAATCCTACGTATAATTCCAACAAGTTCTTTTTTTGTGACAGTATTGGAATTAAACGAGGGTACAATGCGACACATTATTAGGGATCACACACTAGTGTAAACCAATGACAACTACCAGTAAGAGCAAGCATTGAGAACGATGGAATGGAAATGTGGCCCCATATATGTCATCGGATCACTGATATACTCTACTCAAATATCTTACAGTACTAATATCCTTTTATTTTCTCTGAAGTTGGAAACTTTGATTCATTTAAATGACAGATATAAAATATATAATTTTTCACATAACGGTATTTTTATTCCACATACATCAACCTAATATTCACTCATAAATAACATATATTTTTGTTGCAGATGGTCTTTTATGAGTTTGTCAAGTTAATCAGCACGTCAAGATCAACATTTGATAAGATATTTAGATCGTTATGTGGGTATTGATGTGAATAATCAATGGTTCATCAAATCATTGTTTCGCCTCGTTGATTGGGTATATCAAGAAAACTAAACACATTTCTTTGTGATGAACCTATGTAATACATCTTTCGTAATACTCTCTCCGTCTCATTTTGAGTGTCCCATTTGAGAACTTTCACGGTGTTTAAGAAAATTGAAAATGTGAGTTAAAAAGTAAGAAAGAGAATGAGTGGAATAAAAAGTATGAAAGAGGGTGTAAATGTAGAGGTAAAAAAGTTTCTATTTTAGGAAATGAGAAGATCATTTTGGGACATCCAAAAAGGAAATGAGACACTCATAATGGGACGGAGGGAGTATATCTTTAGTATTTTTTTATTTAGGATAATCAGATAGAAACTTTATGAATCCTTTCAGTAATTCTATACTCTTTTGGAGTAAGTATAAACAATGATTTATGCCATATGTTCATTATTGTTCATTTTTATGAAAAATTAATGTTTTCAATATATTATGAGAAGTGGCCCTATCCTCAAGGCATATATCCTCCAGTATTTGTTTGTTTGATTCATTCTTGAGCTTTGTGATGACAAATGTGTTGTGAGAAAATGAGAACCGACACAAATTTGTTTCTCTTTTTTTCAGAAGAGGGACTCACTCTTGTTTTGCATAATAAACCTCTTATAGTGTTTTAAATTTAGGGCATGTTTTGTAAATTCAAAACCTCTTATACTTGACGCCACTTGATTTTCTTTTTCAGGGATTATTTCTTTTTTAAATATATGTCTACTATGGTGGATAAAAATCTTCATCTGTGGATATTGTAGAGATGCCGTTCTACAATGAATAAATGTTTGAGAATATGTTTTATAGAAAATAATAACGATCATCTAACATAAGCGATTGAATTTGTAGTAAATACAATGATATGGGTTTATTTACATATATATATATACATGAATTTTGTGCCAACTAACGTAACTACGTAAGTAAATGTTGTCTTATGAAGGGGAGCAGAGAATACAGATTGTTCTCATATCCTCTTGCATACTTAGCCGAACCGATAATATAGCAATCGAGTAAATATTTCAAATCTGATATCTTTTGTTAACGTTCCAAAATGCTGGCAGGCCATGTAGTAATTCTAACCATTGTAATAGTACTAGAAGCATTATTAAACTTTATCAAGTTTACTTAAATAATGAAGCTACATGAGATTGGAATTGAATTTGGGTAGGCGCGCACAAGAGACAGATGAGTGAGATTACCAAAGTTAAAAGGGAGGCCTATATATTTTGAGGTAGAATGGGGTACTACGTGACTCATCACTCCATCTGCGACACACGTTTTAAGTCCCACCCGGTCCTCTGGCTACTCACAACTTGAAGTAACTGTTACTTCCCCTCGTTGAGATGATCCACTGTTCATTTGTTCGCATGTCTAGTACTCTCAAATTAAAATAGTTCAATTAATTGTTTTATAGGAGTATTTCTGGTACGTCTTGGAAAATAAAATACTCCCTCCGTCCTAGATTATAATACTGAACATTTTGTATTTGATACGGAGGAAATGATAATAATTTTAAACAAATCACAACACTTGACTTGGAAAAAATATTTAAGATTGCATCATCAACTTTGGAAAATTAAATGTATAATTACTAAGCAATAATTTTGTTGCTTAATGAGAATGTACATTAGATGCGCATTTTGTGATATTTGGTGATGAGGATTGAGAGCCGAGTCAGAGAGAAGAGAGGACAGTTAGTTGGCCACCCTCTGGTCCAAACTCCGAAACCAACCAATCTCAACCACCATATTCTCAGCCCCCATCTTTTCATTATTACTGTAAACACCACCTTCTTCCCAAAAATCCCCTTCCAACCCTCTCTCTCTCTTCACTATTCTCAAGACTTTTTGGTTTCATCTCTCTTTACCTCATTTTCTAGTTGCGAATCTCTCTCTCTTTGTCTGCTACTCCTCCATCCCATTTTCTTGTTGAGGAGCAGTTCATTCTCCTTCTCTCTCTCTCTCTTTACCAGACTGTATTTACTTTGTCAGACTGTTGCTGAGTAGGGTTTGATTTTGAGGCATCATTTGTCTTCAATATTATAAGAAGTCCTCAAGAAAAAGGGCTTCACAAGTCTATTTCCACTAAGCTTTCTTGTTTCTGTTCTTCTCATTCTTCTCTCAGTTCTCTCTGAGCTTGTTGCAAAGAGAAGATAGTGAAAGCTCATCTGAGCAGCAGAGCTTTCTTTTGCTTCCACACTCACTTATAAATTCTTCTAGCCAACTGCAACCGACTCAGGAGTCCTAACTACCTTCATTCCCAAGGTGCAGTGATTTCCAGTGTTCCTCAGCCCTTAGCTACCAGACCATTTGATTTTATGTGTAAGTCTAATATCACTAGTTGTTGGTTTATTGATAACTGTGTAGGCTCTTTGTGGAATTTTATGCTAGTTTACAGTTTCATTTTAACATTATTTTTTCCTGAATATTCTTGTGGCTTTCCATTCTGTCCCCTAAGATAAGATCTCCCATGATTCTACTTTTTTCATAACTTTATGCTATGATTTTGACTTTATGGTGATTATATATGATGCTATATTTTCTTTTCAAAAAGAAAGAAGAAATGTATTATTTTTTTACACTTTTTAGAAATTTAAACCTTTTGTTATGAAGATCCAAAATTGAGTTTCAGCCTAATCCCAGCTCTCTTTTAAAGTGATAATATTTTATGCAGTCCATTCATCCAACTGAACATGGAGAACTCAGGAAAAAAGGTAGCTTCAAGATATTAAATTGGAGCTCATAACAAATTTCAAAATTTGAATTATTTTCGAAGAATGTGATAACTAATCTCGTCAGAGGACATATTTAATTTAATGCTGTATTTGAAAATGTAGTATTTAAGTGAAGCCTACTTAAGTGTCAGTTGTTCATGATTCACATAAATGGCAACTGGCTACTACTTTTCTTTATCCAAATTCATGCTTACTCTTTTGCAACAGATTCAATTCATATTGTTTGAGAAGGTGAAAACTGAGTAGTACCATTGGTTGTCAGTTAGAGTACTTATGATTCAAACAGACTCCTATTAGGGCTTCTCTCTCACACTGATCTCACCATAAACTTAACTAACTTGCTATCATGCCATGCAGATTTTGGATTAACTGCAATGTAATCTAGTCTTGTAACTGCCTGCCAGTTTTGGACAAGAATGGAAATCAAGGAGGCGGCCGAAAGGGTTGTAATAGCCAAACCAGTTGCTTCAAAGCCCAGCTGCTCTACCTTCAAGTCATTTTCTGAACTCCTAGCTGGTGCCATAAATGACTCGTCCCCACCAAGAGCATCATGCTCCGATACTGCAGTGGCCGCAATCAGGCCTAAGACGGTAAGGGTTAGTAAACCTGCTGTGAGTCAAGCACCAGATGGCTGCTCCCAGTTTCACTCCCAGGTAAGAATTATTATTAGAATTGCACTGCTTAATAATTAAACTACTTATCAATTGTTCTCTTAATGAGATCTGGTTTTGTGTGATACAGGCTACAATTTCTAGAGCTGCAGCAACTGGACTTGGCCAATCATTGGATACCCTTCTGACAGTGGATACTAAAAGTACCGTTGTGTATAAGCCGTTGGCCAAACTTGTGTCTAAGTCAACCGTGTCATTATTGGCAAATATGGTGAGTGTTAAGAAGACTTTTGCACTTTCGAGTTTTTATCTTTAGTGCACGAATTTTTGTTTTTTAGCGTTCGCACAAATGCACATTTGAATATGCTTATTAAATAAAAAATACAAATAGTTAAAAACTCAATTTGCACTCTCATGCACTGGGTCGTAAAGAAACTCCACCCGTGAATACTCATAAAACACATGTTCATTTAGAGCAAATGATTGATATAACAAAGATAATGAAAGTATTATAATTATAAAAGCACAGTATGATATTCATACAAATGTTACTTTGTTCTTAGCATCAAAAAAAGGTTACTTGTTACAAAAAAAAAGGTTACTTGTTAACAAAGACTTTTCTTTTCTGTGATTAGGGAAATTTCAATACAAGTCCTCCAAAGTCAGTAGTAGGACCAGTTGAGCCTCAACCCCAGCATTTATCAAGATCACAAGGGCTGTATCTTAGGCCACCACAACATGGAGGCACATCATCGTCACTACCAGAACCAAGTAGATCATTAGCTGAGACGTCAAGGGGACAGCCCTTGTCACAAAACACTGAAGAGGATCCCATGTCGATCCCGGCCGTGGCAAATGTTGATAGGCCATCTTATGATGGATATAACTGGAGAAAATATGGGCAGAAGCAAGTGAAAGGGAGTGAATACCCAAGGAGTTATTATAAATGTACACATCCAAATTGTCCTGTGAAGAAGAAAGTTGAACGATCATTCGATGGGCAGATCACGGAGATTGTGTACAAGGGTGAGCATAACCATGTGAAGCCTCAGCCTCCCAAGAAAAACACTCCTGCTAGCATAGTGCAAGGAAATGAGTCTGAGGGGGGTGGGCAAGATTTCAGCACACCGTTCTTAAATGATGCGAGACACAACCAAGTTTCTGATCAGGAGCAGAACAAGATGATAAGGGTATCAGCTATATCACCATACCAAGCCAGCAAACCAGTACCTTCATTCGGTAATGAGATGAATGCGGCAGGCTATGTGATGCCTGACAACTCTTGTGGTGTTAGTATGGAGCATGACGATGGAAGTAAGGGAATTGATGCAGATGACGAGGAGCCTAGAAGCAAAAGAAGGTACAAAAATGTGAATGAATCAAAATGAAAGAATGATTTCTACTCATGTATATCAAAATGTCAATCTATCAGCGGTTCATGATCTCTTCGCCGGTTTCTATGCAGGAAAAGTGAGGTCCAGGCAATTGATCAGGCAGGTCCATCTGGTGGGAACGTAATGCAGCTTCCCAACATTGTGGTGCAGAGTTCAACAGACACTGAGGTTGTCGGTGATGGTTATCGCTGGAGAAAATACGGTCAGAAGGTCGTCAAGGGCAACCCATATCCCAGGTCAGTAAGTACAGCAGGCTTGAGAATAATATCAGCTATCTTAAATGAACAATCATAACACACTAAGGCACACTGACTTTGTTGAATAATAAAGAATGTCCAGTGTATGCTTGCAATTTATCAGGCTTGACTTCATGTTACAGGAGTTACTACAGGTGCACAAGTCCCAAGTGTAATGTGCGGAAACATGTGGAACGAGCATCAGAGGATCCAAAGTCCTTCATAACAACATACGAGGGAAAGCACAACCATGAAATGCCATCCAGGAGTGCTGCCCCAGACAGTATCTGAGCAAGGCTCCCAGCAGACTCAAGCCAGCAAAGACAGGAAGTAGTATATGAAAGACTGGTTCAAGTTGCATTTTCAGTTATGCCAATATATGAAACAACTTTTACTGTTAGATGTTTTAGTCTTGTTTTTGATAAATCTGATTCTTTTTTTACCTATTAAAAAAATTCTATACAAACTGAAGTCTGGGCCGTTCCTGAGTTGTTGGGGCCTGGACAAAATAAATTTGGGTTTTTCACACTATTTTTGTTTAAAAAATGTTTTGCAATTTTTACCCATCAAATCAAAATTCAAACTCTAGCCCTATGCTTAATTAAAATGGGTAAAGACTATCATCTAAACTTGGATTACTTCTCAAAGTAAAAAAATATCTGGAGAGGATGGGCCTTAGGCGCCTACCCCTTTTGACATCTCTTCGGGCCAGGTCAGACTGAAATAAGATGAAATGAGAGTGCGGTTTCTTTGCGAACCCTTGCACATTTTGATTCGAAAATTTGTCTATTTGCATTTTTCAATTAAACTGTATGCATATTTTTGACTCGCAAATGTGCACTTTGACTTCGCGCAAAAAGACAAAAAAAAACAGAATTTGTGAACAGTTGGATCAAATTTGCCTGGGTCGCAGGTTCGCAAATATGACCCCTGAGTCGCAAATGAGCCGCCCTCGATGAAATGATGTGTCATGTGTGAGTTTTGAATGAAACTGCATGATTACACTTTGTAGAACATCCGGTAGGTGTTTGATTGTCATGTTTGATATTGGATTCTACATTAATGTTCAGCAAATGATGTTTGATACTCCCTCTGTCCCATTATTTTTGCCGTTAAAATTAACTTTTGTTTTGTAATTTTCTTCATTTTTTCATAATTTTATAACCAAATAGAAAAGAGTTAATTTTACCGTGCTTTCAGGCCATTTGAACACCCCTAATTAAACATGTCAGTAACATTGTTTCAAGAAACATGTTTTCATATGAAGGTTAAGATCTACAAAGTAACAATAATTGAAAGTGTTTTTAGCCGAAAACCACCCTCTCACTAGCTCAATTTTAACGAAACCACTCCTTCAAAAAAATTGAGATAACCACCCATCAATTCCAAAATGTTAAAACTTGACACCCCATCGCCGGTTTCAGCGTCT
Source organism: Sedum album (assembly GCA_006409495.1). Taxonomy (NCBI): domain Eukaryota; kingdom Viridiplantae; phylum Streptophyta; class Magnoliopsida; order Saxifragales; family Crassulaceae; genus Sedum; species Sedum album. Next base: position 15,398 of record QZGG01003363.1, on the reverse strand, counting down.
TTTGCTTGAAAACTGGTATTAACGAAGTTGACTATGTTTTAATTCCAATTTTCAACCCTAAAAAACTAATCTACTAACATCATAACTCAAAAACAAAATCAATTAAAGATTAATGTGAAGAAATTCTTTGATTTGTTGAGTTTGTAGTGATAGATTAAGGTTTGGGTTATGAGTTTTCGGATAATTCAAGCACAATTGAACTAGAATAAAGTCATATTAAGGTTAATGATATCATTTGATAAGTATATTATTGGAAAAATTTGGTGTAAAGCATGATCAGCTTAGTCAATGGTCAGTTTTTCAGCAAAAGACGCCGGAATTGACGAAGTGTCACATTTTAATAATATTGAAATTGTGGATGGTTATGTTAAAAAATTTGAAATGATGATTTCGTATAAAATTGAGCTATTGAGAAAGTGATTTTTGATAAAACAAACCTGATTAAAAACATAAATTACTTTAGTTATGCTTTATTAAGTGTCGCCGATTTTGCCACTTCTCTTATAAGTCCCTTAATTCATGTTCCATATGTGCTTTGTGAAGTTTCAAAGCACCGTAGACGACTGAATCAAAGAAATTGATCTGGCAGAATGAAATATTAGATTGGCAACATTTGAAAATTAAACAATAAATCTCAAGGATTTTGTAGAATTGGTTAGAAAGGATAAATAAATGACATAAATATGAAATTGTTTATAACACGGTCAATTTTTTTTTAAAGTCCATATATTAATTTTCAATATATTCTTTATCAAGATTTTATAAAGACTCCATTTATAAAAAATCCGTATATAAGTTTGAAATTTGTCAGTATAAAAATCATTTCCACCAGAACAATCTAAGTTCCCTAAATAACTGATAAAAGAAAGGGTTAATTACAGATGACCACCTGTATAATAGGCCATATTTCACTCCACCACCTTTATTAATTAAATTTGCATTCAACCACCTTATAATCATCGCCGTTATCAAATAACCACCTATGCTAACGGAGAGGTGGTTAAATGGTAACGGAAGCAATTATAGAGGTGGTGAAGTGAAAATTCATTTATTATATAGGTGGTGTATTGTGATGAAAATATTATTATTATATTAAAAAAGTTAATATATTTAACGGAATCTTTGACGGAACAGTGACAGGTGGTTATTTGGTAACAGCAAACGTTATACAGGTGGTTGAATGCAATATTACAATATAAGGGTGGTGGGGTGAAATATGGTCTATTATACAGGTGGTCATCTGTAATTAACCCTAAAAGAAATGGATCTGACAAAATCAATAATTAGACTGGCAACATCTGTAAAATCAAGCGAGTAATCCCACATCGCTCATCCGTACTAGTTTCATTTCTTTTATGTACTTGACAGTCAACCTGGTAATCGCCGAGCTGGGTAACGTCAGCTTGTAACCTTAGTAGGGGCTGCAAAGTGGTTGAATGTGGGTTGGGTTCAGAAGGTTGGTGTTAGGCAGAATGCGCTGGCTTGCCCGTTCCAAGGTGATAGTGACCTGAGGGTTTTGAGCGAAGGTTTGGAGCTCTCAGGTCTTGAACTGTGGGGTATTGCGCCAGGCTGGTTTCACAGAGCAGCGATCACCTACTGCTGTCATCGGTGTAAGGACCACGAGCTGGTTCTGCCCAGCCCCAGTGTGCCTGCTGAGCCCCTCCTAATCAAACAACCACTTTTGCATCAGTTTTGAGATCTGTGAGAATGTCCTTCAATTCAGCTACCGGGTTCTTTCTTCATTTTTGGTACATCTCTTCGCCATTCAACTTCTATTCTATCATCAGTATATTGCCACTGTCAACCTCGGTCAGACATCGTGCTGGAGATTATAGTATTAGTTGTTATGTTCCAGGGAGACTATTCTCCAAAAAACATATGGATACCTCAAGAAATGAGATCATTAGCTGCTGACATTAGTTGGTGTTTTTGGTGCACATTAGTTGTACTAGAAAGGATGTTAATGAAACACGAAGCAAAAAGAATTGACATGTAAGGAGTTGGTCAATTGCGCTGAGATGCAGCCTGAGCTCTGCTGTGTACAAAATGAAGTTGATGTGGCTATCCAGATGACTGCCAACAGGAACTACTAAAATTTCTCCATTCAGACAGATCTTTGGCACACCCCAAGCAGGAGACTTCCATATAATCTGTGAAAAGTGCCTGCATTACTGGCCATCGACGCATTGATAGTATTTAGAGTTGAAAAGGTTATCTACTGGCTGACCACCATCAAAGATTGTGTTAGCCATTACTCATTACAGTGTACAGTTTATTGTGTTGAGTAAAAATGATACTTTCTCCAATCCTATTCTGCTTTTTCTCGACACCTCAGGCGGCCTGTAATTCTAACTTGTACATTTTTCATCTTTAACTGATTTCTGAGCTCCTTATGGCAAGATTGAAATTTTCCATCTCACTTGAATTGGACCCATAAATATCCCTTATTGTATCTCTACAAGACCTGCAAGAGGGAGGGCAGGTTATGAGAATCGGAATAAAAGATGTGCACGAGGATTGTGTACTTGAGCTTAGAAACATTAGTACCCGCATGCTTCTTTGTTAAACCTCTTCTTGTCGATTCCATACAGGTTCTGGAAAACTTGTTCTTCCACACGACAAAAGTAAGGACGATCTGCATCAACAAGATTAATCCAAGTAAAACATCAAATATGGACGGGCATCACAGTAAATATGCCAATGCCAAATATTTCCCCTCACCCTCATAGATGGAACATCTTCTAGTAGCTTTCTCGTAGTGTATGCACCATCCATCTGACCCTACCATGCTCTTGAATAGCTGAAACAACAGACAATGATTGTTTAGGAATTAGCTCCTATGCCAGTCTAATGACAAATAGAATTCAACACAAACAGCCAAAGCGATCAGGTCAATACTGGAAACTTTTCACTAAATCATTTCAATTGGCTAGAAAGAACTACAATACTTCTGTTGATACGAACTGAGATAGTGGTTAACTAGATTCTTCATTTTGTCGTCAACAAAATGAAGCAATAGAGCTACATTGTCATCAACAAGAAATGTAGCGACATTTAGTGAAACGATAGTAAATGGTTCTGTGAAGCATATGAGCAAACACATGGCGTGCATAAACACAATATGGAAAAGACATAACCTGAACATCATCCGGGTCATCAAAAATTTCTTCAGGAGTACCAAATTCTGGACCTTTATCCAATTTGCAACAAGCACCACAGCCTTGCACGCAAGTCCAAATCTCTGTCTTCTTTTTTGCACCAAAACCCACCATCACCACATCATCCTTCTCCTTCACTTCCTCTTTTCTGCTTTGTTTCCTGGGAGTTCTCACCTTCTTTTCTTTACTCTGCCGTCTCCCGGAGGAAGACGAAGAGGCACGGATTGCGGCAGGAAAGCTGTTCCTGGCTGAAGAAGCTCTAAATGCCACAAGGCTGCTGGCAAAATGCATAAACAGCGACATCAAATGAAATGAAACAATCAAGAGTATTCTTCAACACAACCACTACCTTGAGTAAAAGTATCAAGTTCAAAATTGATTAATAATTGTAAAATATTTATTTCTAAAATTAATGCATATTTATTAAGAAATTGTATTATCTAAATTTTTAATTTACTCAATCACTTTTATTATTGTGAAATGAAATATTGAAATGAGTTTATTTAGTAATATTAAATAATTAAGATATATTTAATACGGGTAAAGTTCAATTGAAACAAAGAGTTTAGGTGAGACGGAAAGACTTAATATTAATCGTTGATTAAATTAATTTGCGATTTTAGATTTTAAAGTTGGTTTTTATATAATGGACAGTTAGATTTGCCAAAAGCCTTAGCGTTTGAGATTAACGGCTATTTTTTGAATCAAATCTCATCCGTTGGATTATTGGTATTCAACGGTTGAGATCATGTCTCACTGTCTCATATTTATTTATCTGTCCTTCTAAAATCGTACTCTATTTAATACATCAAATTATTGATGTAAATAATTATTCTTTTTTTAATAAAAATGTTACTAATTCGTATAAAAATATTATTTATTGATATAAAAATACTTTTTTAATAGTTCAAATTGTAATTTATCATTTGATTTATAGTTCATACCCATTTTACCTTTTTTCCTTGAAATCTATTTTAAGCTCCTTTTTTTGTTGATAAAAGTGGGCGTATTTCATTTTGAAAACTTGAGGATTGTATACATCAGAACAGTACATGCTATGAAATAACAAACGATGTTATATGTAATGGGACATCTCAAATATGGAGTCCACTATAAACCGTGCTCGAACAGGCCATTGACAGTGCCTTTACCATCGATTCCCACTAGTCCGATAGTCGGACATCAAATGATTTTTTGGTCGAAACCAAACTTATTCACAGCACAGATCTGCTGGGATGAAGCCGAAACGGCAAACCAAACATCCAAAATGGATGAATATACACATAAACAACACAACTACATTTATTTATGAACATACTTGAAGGATCTACGGAGAGGAGCGGAAGAGAGGCCGATCCGTCATGTGACTCTGGATGAAGGAGGTGGCTCCAACGATGTGTGTGAGCCACATGCATTTTTAAGCTCCTTTTATAGGCCATTGGGGTCTGACTTTCAAGTATATCAGTATTAAATTTCACTTATTCTAATAAATATTTTAAACTTTTTTTTTTGATTCAAGGTGAGGATATTTCATCAGCAACAGATATTACAATACGAGCAAGTGAAACAACTGAAGGGACAAATTCTAAGACATTCTACGATGAGGAAGTCTTGTTCATGACAATGAGAATCAGGCCATATCGGCACCATCCCAACGAACTCACCGAAGTCCACAAACCAGCCGGACTCGAGAAACCCACCAAACCAGCACAGACAAAGACCAAGAGGGCCAACAGGACCAAAAGAGCAGGAAAAACAGGCAGAGACCATGGCCCAAAACCAGGCCCACAGGCAGCAGGCCCACAATCATCAAACCCTAGCACTCCATCCACCGGAACCCAAACCTCCGCCGCCGGACCCCAAACATCCGCCGCGTCTCCCTCAGCCGCCGGGCAAGCCGATCTCTCGCTCCGACACTCCGATGCGCAGCCGCGCCCCATCCAATCTCCCCCAGCAAACCGACTCCCGGCAGACTCCCAGCCCCATCCAATCTCTCCAAGCAAACCGACCCCCGGCGGACTCCCAGCGGACTCGCTCCGACCTTGTCCAACCTCGATCTCCCAAGCGATCCGACGCACAGCCACTCCAGCCGCGACCCGTCCGACCTCCCATCTTCCTCCCGTCAGCCCGCATCGACTGTGAGCCAACCTCCGGTCAACCCGCCCGTTCCAACGGTCACGCCAATCGTCCAGCTCCTCCCGAGCCCTGTCAGACCTCCTGTCCACATCCCGCTCCGACCAGAGCAACCAACAACGCTCCGTGCCCGGACGACCAGATCTGCCACCCAAGACAGAGCCACCACATCTCACCTCGTTTTATTCCTTAAGGCAGCAGAAAAAACCACAACCTCAAGCACCATAGCCTCAAACACACCGTGGCCGACGGAGGCCTGGCCCTCAGCCACCTAAAGCGCTGAAACAGAACCGGGGAGGCAGACCCAACTTGTTACCAAAACTCAGCCAGAAACCCCGATGGACTTGAGCCAGAGTGACTCAAGGCATGGAGGAAAGACTAGTCGGAGACTAGGGCAAATGCTTTAGGATGAAACCTAAAGCAGGAAAGGGAAACAAGAAAAGGAAAAATCGGAAAGGAAGTTCAAGATCTCCTAGGGGTAGAGAAGAAAGTCCATCGCTACAAGAGGATGGATTTCTTGCTCCACCCCGGAGTAGAGGCTGCCGGAAGAATCTGTCAGGAGAGAAGGAGGAGCTTTTGTTAAATATTTTAAACTCAAACCCATGGAAAAAAGCTCTCAAACACAACAACCATGAAACTGCGTCGTTTTTACATACACAGAAAACTTTCAATCCAAAGTCAAACCTCAGCCCAGCTCCGCCGCAACGCATCGTTCAAATTTTCCGCAGTCATGCAAATCGCCGCCGTACCTTCATGTTCTCGACCGATGCCAATTCTAAACCCATCAACAAAAAATTTCTCTTCCCCTCTCAGGCAGTCGATTGCCGCTCCATTTCAGTGCAATCGTACTCTGAACGTCGCCATTCCGAGTCGGAAATTTTCCATCTTGGCCGCTTCCTCGTCTTCAATGACCACCGAACCTCCATCCACGTTCCCTCACCTTTCTAAGAAAGAAGGCAGGGTTCTGCAATTCGTCAAGTATCATGGATTGGGAAATGACTTCATTCTGGTTAGTTCTTTTTTGTGTGAGGAATTGTTGGGATTGAATGAGTTCTAAATTGATATTTGAGCAGGTTGATAACAGGTCCAGTTCTGTGCCTAAAGTTACTCCTGAGGAAGCAGTGAAATTGTGTGATCGCAATTTTGGAGTTGGGGCTGATGGTGTTATTTTTGTTATGCCTGGAGTGGATGGTACTGACTACACGATGAGGATATTCAACTCTGATGGCAGTGAGCCTGAGGTCATTGACTAACCTTTAAATGGATGATTATACATTGCTTTGGATTTCAATATTAAAGGAGATCAGACATTTGTGATATTTTTGTTTTTAGATGTGTGGTAATGGAGTGCGATGCTTTGCTAAATTTATTGCAGAGCTTGAAAATTTGCATGGACGGCACAGGTAAGCCTGTAAATATAAAACTGGAATGTTGCAAAAAAATTACAATAGGGTTTTAATTCTTTTTTCGTGATGGAAAGCTAAGTGATTTTCACTGATTTTTCAGTTTCACAATTCACACCGGAGCAGGTTTAATTGTTCCTGAAGTTTTAGAGGATGGGCAGGTATGGATTTCCTAGTGTCTGTTAAATCGCTTCTGTGGGGGCTAGTATGGCCTCTATTGTTTAGTTATGAGCATTTTGACAGTCCCTCTCTCATTCACTTATTTTATCTTGGACTTTGTATTTGATAAAATAGCTAAAACGAAGATACTGTAGAAACCTGTTCTCTTTTGACTGACAATGTTTTTAGCCGATTTCATATAAATGCTGAAGCAATTAGAAAATCAAGTGACGGGTCTTTTTACATATACTTTTATTTTTGAAACAGGAATGTAACGTCTGAATCAGCTTTGTTTTATATTTTTACCCCAACCTAACATTAAGAGAATCTATGACTGCTCTCCTCTTTCATAGTTATAGTACACAAGATTAGAATCATTTACTCTTAGAAAGTATTGTGGCAATGATAAATGCCTTCTATACACTTGATGAATTCTTTTGGCATATAATTGCAGGTCCGTGTGGATATGGGTGAACCTATACTTGGAGCAGCCAATGTACCTACCAAGCTGCCTGCTACTAAAGGCGAGGCTGTTGTTAAAGCTGAATTGGACGTGGATGGAACTATTTGGAATGTGACGTGTGTTAGTATGGGGAATCCCCATTGCATTACGTTTGGCATGAAGGAAGGCCGGGTATGTGTGTGTTTATATCTCTGTTAGTTGCACACATTTCACTAATTGTGGAGTTTACTTACTAGCTATAAACAATCTGTAGTCTGTAGACGTCTTTACAAGTGTACATGATACTAGCGTTCATGTTTGACATATAGATTGGCGTTTTGATGAGTGGCAACTAGTATTATGCAATGCCTTGATATTAAATTGATTATCTTTCTGGTACTTACTTGCAGGGATTACAAGTGGATGAACTAAATCTAGCTGAAATTGGTCCAAAATTTGAGCATCATGAAGTATTTCCAGCACGAACAAACACTGGTATCTTCTTTGATTCCTAAAATGATTCTCAGATCTGGTTATTGACATTCTGATAGCACAATTATATTTTTTTATTTTTCTTATTTCTTATTGAAAACTTTTCAGCATTGGCTGTTTAATGTTGTCATGTTAAAGCAACATGATCCACTAGTTTTCTTCGTCCCATTGTTGTATCTTGCTGGTTATATTTGTTTGGCTTTGGTTACTTGATACATCAGACATCAAAATTGTGTCTTTGGTGCTTCCTTGTTCAGTGCATTTCTTTTGTACCTTTTGCTCCTAGATGCTGTGTTGCACAATGATGCTGACAACACTCAGACAGTATAATAATCCTGGGGATTGCTACATGTTAGATTTCGATAAATTCTGAATATGCAGATCCTTGATTGATATTGCTGGAGTTGGATCTTGCTAGAACACTTTGGGCCATACCTTTAACTTACTAATAATGCATTGCTCTTTAAATTTTGCAGAGTTTGTTCAGGTTTTGTCTCCTACACACTTGAAAATGCGTGTTTGGGAAAGAGGAGCAGGTAAATCAATAAACCTTACCATCTCTGTCAGATCAATGTTATATATTGGATCATGGAGAGCAACAGTATTTTCCGTTTATGAGAGCCCCGTAAGAGATATTACATCATTCCATACCTGTGAAAATAAGCATTGATCTGATGATTGCAGGAGCCACCCTAGCATGCGGTACTGGTGCTTGTGCTTTGGTAGTGGCGGCTGTTTTGGAGGGTCGTGCATCAAGGGTAATAACATTTTATTTGTCTGCGTGTAAACCATTTTACAATCTTAGAGACAAAGACTTGTATAAGCAAATGATGTGGCACACCTGATCACACTTTGTTAATTACTCGCTAATGTTATGACAGCAATGCACTGTGGATCTTCCCGGAGGCCCACTGAAGATCGAGTGGAGGGAGGTGGATAACACATATACATGACAGGTCCAGCTGAAGTTGTCTTTTATGGATCAACAATCCTCTGATTGGATATTAATATGATGACCACCTTGAATAAAAGGAGAAATCCATAATCGGAAACTGTACGTACAATCTGCAGGCTGCTTTTATTTATCTGATGCTTGGGCCTCCTAATTCCTTTGTGCAAAATAATTATTCATGTCATCGCCAAGTGCTATTTATAACCATTTGTACGACTATTTAGATTTGTTAATCAATAAGGTTTCCGCTGGCTGTGTAACTTTATTAGAACATAGGTTGTATTCATATTTAAATCTTTAAAACAATCTAGCTAATATCGCGTCTTCTTTAAAAACGTTCATGAGTAGCAGTGGCTCATGTGCTAGTTACTACATGTATAGAAGAATTACGTACACATAGAGGGTACAATTACAGAGAATGTATTTAGGATCAGAGGAGGTTTGGATATACAAAATGTAGAAGCTTTTATTAAAGTTAAAAATGTAGCGAAAGATGTTACAAGATTCGTTATGACCTTTTCGCTCTTAGCCACTCACACTTGGTTTAGTTTTATGGCTACACCTAACTTTTTATCTATAGTACAAAGTTAAATCATGACGTACTCAATCATGAAATTCAATCATGTTTGAACTACCGACTTTTATGAACAGAGACTTAATGATTGATCGATAGATCGCTATTCTTTTTGCGAATCATATAGTTCAATCATGAAGCTAAATCAAGATAATACGCACATTATTCACACACATTATTCCCTGTCTTCAAAAGAGGGGGACATTCGCGTTGTCAGAATCTGTGTCGTCCTCTTTGATGTCTGATATAGTCTTTGACATGTAATACTTATGGGCAGGAATGTATCTTTTGATTTTGTACTTTCTCCCTTCCGACCGGTATATCGGATGGATCGTGGCCATATGTACCGATCATGTAAGCTTACAAGTATCTAACTGTTTTCTTCGACAAATTCGATAAGGTATAAGTCTGTGTTATGTCAGCGTGCTGTGTATGTGAAAAAATGCTTTTCATTAATATCAGATTCATCTATCTTATTTCCTACTGCCATTCCACCTGTCTTTGATGCAAGTTACATCCTTCAAAAGCATCGTTATTGTAGCTTGTCCGTACATGAGTGTTGGATCGCTACGTTAGCTTGGTTCACTTCTTGACACTTGTGAACACGTACTCTAGTGTGAACGTGTCCTCAAGATCAAGTCACACAGCGGAAATAATAAACAATAATAGTAAAGTGAACAATAAGGTACACGTACTCAAGATGTATAGTGGAAATCCGCACCTCTTGTGCTAACAGGTGAAAACCACTACCTTCCCGGAGTCGACCGGAAAGGATTTCTTTATTGATTACTTTTGTTGCTTCCCTAGTATAATTGTCTACCACTAGTACAGCCGGCAACCACTCAGTTTGCCTGGAACTTAGTCTGTAACAACTACGTCTAGCAACTCAAACCAATCTGGGAATCTTCCTACTAAACATGCCTGATCTTCTTGCTATACGGAATCCACCACTCGCTTGCTCTGAGCGAAATACAGTCTCGAACGATCACGCAATGTTATACGACTTTATTTGCTCTTTCTGATTAAAAGACTTGTCTTGATGAAAGCTTTCACGTTCTATTTATATGGATCGCCAAAACCCTAGCCCTGCATCTCCTAAAATCTCTCCCTGCCATAAGAGACAAAATAACAAGATTATCTCAAGTATAATATTATTAAATAATATCTTTAAAAATCAGTTAGGGCAACTTAATCTTAAATATAATATTAAATATTATATTTAAAATTCAGTTAGGGCAACCTTATCTAAATATAATATTACTAAATATAATATTTAGAATTCGGTTAGGATGGCAATCTTTATCAAAATATCTTCTAATCAATTTCGTTTCTAAAATACAAAATATTCTAAAAACTTATTGATTATCAGAATATTTCGGATATATTCTGCTGCCACGTCAGCGTTTGTGAGTATTTTGATATTTTTTGTGGGTGTTTTAAGTTATTTCAATCATTTGAAGCCACGAAATAGGTTTAAGAGCGTATCATTTGAAGTCACGAAATAGCTTTGAGAGTCGTATCATTTGAAGCCACGAAATAGCTTTGAGAGTCGTATCATTTGAAGCCACGAAATAGCTTCCCATACTTGATGATTTGTTAGATCAATTTAGTGGCGTTCGTATATTCACCAAGCTGGACTTGAAGTGTGGTATCTGATTTAGATCGTTTCTGCGCAGATGGCTCCTAAACAACGCCATGCACAAAAAGAAGAGATGGGCCTTGAAGAGGAGAACCAGAGGATGAACGTAGTTAATTACGATATGATGAGGGATAACGCTGAGTTGCATCGGCAATTGAATATCGTGACTCGTCGGATGAATGACTTTTTACTAAATATGATAACTATGGCTGATCGTAGTGAAGGAGTCATCCCATTCAGAGTTATTTGACAGGATATTTTGGACTTCAAGAATGTTTTTCAGGACTTTCTTGTTTCATTAGTGACTATCAGAGTTCGTGGTCGCGCACATGATAGGGGATCGCGCTCAGACTTGGTGGGAGAAGTTCAAGAAGCATATCAAAGCTGGTGACAAAGGTTTTGATTCGAGGACGAATCTTCTCGAGCACGGAGGGAATGATGCTGAGCGAAAACACGGTGTCATCTGGCAAATCATCTCAGTGTCTGATTAGGTCGTGTAATATCTCGTTTCGAAGAGAACAACGTCATGGTTAAACTCAGTAAATGGCTACGGAATGATGAGCTTTTTAATTTCAAATTTTTAATACTTTAAGGATAATTTTAGACTAATTTCTTAATTTTATTTTTGATAAATTTCTTTATTTTGATAAGAATTAGAAATTCTGTTGAATTTAGATATTCTTATAGATTTAGCTAATATTTTTTTTCTAATTTTTAGGTTTTGTTTGCAATATAAACAAAACCAAGGAAGTTGAGAAATCAGTTGATCAAGTTAATAAAAATTGAAGTCTTTTTTTTTGTAGTTCGGCCTGCATACTTGAGTTCAAATTTACCATTCATATTGTTCATAAGCGCTGCATCACATGTTTTTCTTGATAAAACAATTACATAAAATCTTTTTATTACTTATATAATGTTGTAATGTTAGTACTTCAACGTAAAATAGCAAGGTGTAAGTTGTAAAAGTGCAACACATAAATGTAATTTTTAACACGATATAATCTGTAAATTTTCACAGTTTGAAAGTGGGACTGTAACAATTCTATTCCTATTTCCAAAACAAAAAATTATTCTTCAGTTTCACATTAAGTTTATTCAAAATGAATCACTATTTTTCTTTTAACACATGGATTAAAAGTTTAAAAGGTGTACTCTCATTTATTATATATTCCACGTTATTACTTGCACTATTTAATGTATTAGACTATGGTCAGGAGGCACACTACTGACTACACTTAATTTCATTAATGAGCATTAATTTCATAAACGAAAACATGTTTTGAGATTAATAAAAAAATATGTAGGGTTAATGACCCTAAATAATCCATAAAACGTTTTCCTAAACTAGTCTTTCATTATACATTTTATTAGGACCGTGATTAGTTGTACCTCACGAGGTCTAGGAACTGTTAGGGACCTAAACCAAGTTTGCAGGTTCAAGTACCTCAGAATATAAACGCAGCGGAAATATGTCTAAAGATTCTTTATTAATCTAAAGGCTGTACAAATACCTACAATATTCGTACATATGTAATAATATTACTATTTATCACAAAACAATTCACATATATCTGATGGTCCCAGACCACCAATCACGACTCCAGAGACAAGTACCTCTAGGGCAGAGCAAAGTTCGGTAAATTACCGATTTACCGAAATAATTTACCGAAATATTTTACCGTTTTTTTGAAAATTCGGTAAAACGATAAAACGGTAAATTTACCGACGGTAAAACGGTAAAAAAATTTCGGTAAATGGAAGAGATTTTTCATTTCGGTAATTTACCGTTTTACCGAATTTCCCGAATATATATTATATTAATTTAAAATATATATTAAAAATAATTTAAAAATAAGAAAGTGTTTAAAAATAATATTAAAAATATTTATTTATATATATTTCGGTAAATTTTCGGTAAAACGGTAATTTTTTGAAAATTTACCGTTTCGGTAAAACGGTAAAACGGTAACGGTAAACGGAAGTAGAATTTTTGGTTCGGTAAAACGGTAAACGGTAAAACGGGAAACGGTAAAACGGTAAATTACCGTTTGCTCACCCCTAAGTACCTCCGACGATTCCCAATCGCCCACTTCGTCTCCTCCGGTGATGAGATTCTTCAGCAACTTTGTACTCAAAGCCCAGTGAGTAATTTCAGATATGCTCTCTAATCTTGTCACGACCCAAATCTAAGGTCGAGACCGGCGCTAGACCAATGGCCAAGCAAGCCTCAGAACATATTAGCTTAACCCACAATTAAATAATAAATATAAAATGATAGAAAATAACACAAGTAGCGGAAGTGAATAATAAAGAAATAAAAATCTGAGTACAACGGAGCATACTAGCTTAGGAAAAAAAAAAATAACTAAATGTAGCAGAACAGAAGACTACTGTGAGGGCACCGTACGTCAGAAATGAACTCCTCAACTGTCGCCCGATTTGTCGAAACGCGTACTAGTAGCTATCACTTATCTGAAAAGGGGTTAAAAACAACGGGATGAGTCGAGTGACTCAGTGAATACCTAACGTATCTTATTAACGTTGTGTACGTTATTTAGTTCATTTTCACCTCATTCATGTTCATCTAAGTAACACACAATCCAATATATGTATGTGCAAAATATTAATGCAAGTCGTATGCAGGAGAATGATGCACGTGTTCTGTCAATAGGCAGTCGTTCACTGCCGGTCCGGACCATCTCAGAGCAGAAGCTCAGTAATCTCAGAGCAAAAGCTCAGTCATCTCAGAGCATAAGCTCAGTAATCTCAGAGGAAAAGCTTAGTCATGTCATGATGCATGTCGTGAATGCAATGATGCACAAATATAAACAATCATCTTATTTCTATCCGTTTTCACATATCAATGCTTCATTCTCTTTTTCGTGGCATCGGTATCAAACGTCTTCTAAACTTTTAACTGTTAGCCATCATCCTAGATTATATAATTAATCTGGAAAATAAAATATATTATATACTCACTTCTTAGATCTCGATATGATACTCCGTGCGCCCAGAGAACCTACGTAGATGTATTGTTGATATCCCTCGTGTAACCTGAACCAACCCATTACATATTATATCTGTACAATTCATGCGTATGTCAAAACACACGTTACCCCTGTAATGCATAAAGTCAAGCCTATTATTAATTTCATTACTCCAGTTACAAACATGTGTATGAAAAGTACACCCAAACCTGATAATACTATCCATGCATGTAGTAAGTTGTCTTATTCAATCAGGTGCATCTTATGGAGATAGGAAGGTTAGGATTTGTGTAGTCAGTCAACATCAACACTGTAAAATACTTTAACTTCCAATTTCTTTATAATAAGCTCACTCAAATTTAACTCCACGTGAACAACACCAAACTTAGAATTCTTGACATATAATGTAGTATGCAGCCATGTGATTTGTATCCGTCCTTTCTTTCCAATATTTCTAAAACTTCCAGTCACATATGACAAAGATCTCCAATCTTTTCTATGCAACAATTAAATAAAGTGCTAGTACACAACAAATTCTTAATCTCACCTGTTGCTATCTTCCTAATGTTCCTCTTCCGATCGTGAACTTCAAAATTCCATGCACAACTTCTCTCCAAATTTAATCAACTCTAAGTATTACTTATATTCTATTTCTCCACTACCAAATATTTCTCCAACCGACTACCATTATCCTTTTAACGTGTATAATCCACTCGACACGTTTGACCATATCATTAATTGATAACATTTTTTTTCATTTTTATTTATTTATTAAAACTGAATATAACAAATCTCTCACGCAAAGTTGTCTAACTTGATGATCCTGGATCACCAACCACAACTTCACGACAAGTCCCTCAGGTTCCGAACCCTCGACTTTGTCTTTCCTCTGGTGAGTTTTCTTTAGCAAATCAGCAACTCAATGCCTAGTGAGTAATATCTGATGTTGCACAAGTGTAGCTCGGCCGAGCAAGTGTGTCCTGCTCCCAAAGTCGAAGTTCTTGGCCGAGTAAATGCCTTGCTCGCCCAATGAAGAACTCTTTGACCTTTGACGTATCATCTTTATGCCTCTGCTCGGACGAGTAGTTTTTGCATGAGATTCTTGCTCGGCCAAGTAGCTTCAAGATGACCACGCTGCGTTTTATCTTGCTCTTTGAAGGTCACGCTCGGCCTCCTATCTCTTTACTCGGCCGAGTAGACTCTAGATGGCCAGTTTTGCCTTCATTTGTTTTGTTTTGTCTTGATATCTCCATCTTTATGAATGCTCGAATAAATCTTGAAATAAGCATGAAGAGTATCAAATTCCTTACAAAATAATCGAGAAATAACAAGAATTAAGCACAAGAAGTGTACAAATATTTGCATATTTGAACACTTATCACTCAGCACTAAGAGTGTGACTCGACCGAGTCACTTTACAAGAGCGCGAGTCAAATTTGACTCGCTCGGTACCTTTTCA